>JACEEZ010012580.1:22500-57500 GCA_016584305.1 Chionoecetes opilio | reverse complement strand
ACCAATGGAGACCACATTTCTTGACTTACTTCTTTGGGATCAATGAAGCTCAAATTACTTCTTCCTTGCCGTCGGTTTAACCTCATGTTTTCTTTTAACCTTCATATTAATAATATTATTTTAAATGATAAATTACATGTTTTTTTCAGAAACCTCAAAAGTCCCCAAATCGAGAGTGAATGTCCCCATGTCCCCTTCAGTGCCCCGAAATCCCCAAATATAGGGACAAATCCCCAAATTTGGCAACTCTGGTGAGAGCGGTAGTGTGTGTGTGTGTGTGTGTGTGTGTGTGTGTGTGGCGCGAGTCAGTGTCTGTGTGTCTGTATGTATGAGCGCGGTGAGGGGTGCCTCCTTCATTCGGCACACAAAGACCAGGGTGACGTCATTCGCGCCGAGGACTCTGATAGGTAGCGGCACCAGTCTTCCTCAGTGATGTCGCCACGGGATTGGCTGGCTAGCTGGCGACGGGAAGACAAGGGGAGACAGAGGGAAGAGCAGCGCGGGACACAGAGGAGTGAGGGTGTCTGGAGAGCGGTGGCGGCGGGCTAGCGCCGCGCGCCTGAAGGCCTCTGCTACGCCGTCAGGAGGAATCTGAGTGCCTCACCTTAAGTCAGTGCCTCGTGTGCGTAAGCCATTCACGTGTGTGTGAGCCTCCTGTGTGTGTTAGAGAACCATTTCTTAGACAGCGTGACCATGTGAGTTCTTTGTTCACTCTCTCCACCTTCAGGAGTTGAGTCCTGTGTATTGTGTGACCTCCGCCATTAAATGTAGAGTGTATTACAGTGTGTGTCAGTGTCCTCTTTCCGCCATGTGATTGACTACGTGTTATACACCAATACTCGCCTTCAGGTTTTCTACCAAGCCTGCGTCAGGAGTTAAGGGGTTACGTGTGGCGCCCTTTGGGGGGTGAGATACGAAAGGTGAGTCTTAGAGTAGAGGGCCCTGCGTAACACTGGTTGTCTGAAGTTAGGAGTTAATTGTAGAAAAACCTGTGGCCAGTAGCTGTGTTAACACGAGGTTAAAATGGCAGATAGAGAGAGAGACAAAGGGGTAGGCGAGGTGAAGCCTTGTGACGTCACTGAGGAAGAATGTGCACGTGGCGCGCTTCTAATGGTGGGTAGGGGAGAGAGTGGACACGAACAAGATCATGGCCATGATGAGAGAAATGATGAGTGGAGATGAGAGAATGAGGAAAGAAATGGGTAGAAAAATTGAAGTTATAAGTGAAATAAAACAAAATTTGAATGAAGTGAGAGACACACTGACGAGAGGCTTAAATAGCGAGGTACAGGCTGACGCGAGGCAGGACTACCTGACGCAGGCCAGGGCGTGTGTCGATCTGGAGAAGAAGCTGTTAAGGGTAGGCGAGGAAGAGCTGCCCTTGTCCCCAGGTGACGCCCCTGCAGAGGGAGTGAGCGCGGAAATTAAGGCGGCGCCGTCAGGAGGGAGCAGTGAAGCAGCGCTGCTGGTTACGTCGCCGCGATGGAGGACTCTTGCCTCCTGGGCCTGGACTACTTGACGCAGGGTGGGGCGTGCGTCGACCTGGGAGGAGGACGGTAAGGGTATGCGGTGAAGAGGTGCCCTTACTCCCCGGTGACGCCCCAGCGGCGGCGGCGGCGACGGGCCGCGCGTATCGGCCGCTCCGTCAGGAGGAATCTGAGCGGCGCTCTACTCCTCGCCTCCCTGCCCCGCCTTCGTTAGGAGGCGATGGAAAAGCGGCGTGGAGGGCTTGCCGGGCCCGTTTCGCAGCTCTGGCAAACGGCGTAAAAGGCAGGAATGGCCACGCTGGGAGACTGCCGCCCCGGCAGGTGCGGATCAAGCGCCCACGGAAGAGGGAGGGCGGCCTGCCGCCCCGGCAAAAGACCCGCCGGCGTGGTGAACATGGGAAGCCGCGCAACAGGCAGTGGAGGCCTCGGAGGGCTAGGATAAAGAGGACGTCCCCATACCTGCCTCTGCTACGCCGTCAGGAGGATGGCAAGCGCAGTGTGTGGCCCCCGCCGAAGCTGTGGCAGGTGGACGACGGTGGAGGGATGCATTGTGCCCTCTACCAGGCAGAACCAGCCACAGCGTGTTGCTGTTGAGTCCTGTCTCCGTCACCGGCGCTTTGCAGTGGAGGGCTTGGTCGGTCGGGAAGTCGTGGCGCCCTTTGCCGCGGAGACGAGCAGCTGAAGCAGAGGGGAGAACCGCGGGGCCAATGGAGAGTGACTCTTGGCCGCGGTTACCTCTGAGGCGACCCCAGGATAGAGGAGGGTCCCCTGGGGCTTGTGGCGCCTGATAGAGGGAGCAGGAGCGTCACCTGCTTGTGTGTCTCGCGTGCGGAGGGGAGGGCGGCCTGGTGCGACCTCCCAACGCTGTGTGGCGGCTGGTGAAGGCGATGATTGGACTTAATTGTAGCTGTAAGGCTTTGGGTGGTAATGTTTGGTTTTGTGTGTGTGTTTAATGATGGGGCGAGCTGCCATTCATTTGAGGATTTTTATTGTGTTAATTTTGTGTGTTTTCAACTATGGTTTCCATATTTTCTTTTTCTTTTATGTACTCTTAGGATAACTAACAGCGGGTCGCTGTTCTATGAGGGAGGAGGATAATGTTACGCCTGGCGTTATGCATGTAGTGGTGATAGTGGAGGTAGTGGTGTGGTGGAGGCATGTTGGGGGTTGTGTGGTGGTGTGAGAGCGGTAGTGTGTGTGTGTGTGTGTGTGTGTGTGGCGCGAGTCAGTGTCTGTGTGTCTGTATATATGAGCGCGGTGAGGGGTGCCTCCTTCATTCGGCACACAAAGACCAGGGTGACGTCATTCGCGCCGAGGACTCTGATAGGTAGCGGCACCAGTCTTCCTCAGTGATGCCGCCACGGGATTGGCTGGCTAGCTGGCGACGGAAAGACAATGGGAGATAGAGGGAAGAGCAGCGCGGGACACAGAGGAGTGAGGGTGTCTGGAGAGCGGTGGCGGCGGGCTAGCGCCGCGTGCCTGAAGGCCTCTACTACGCCGTCAGGAGGAATCTGAGTGCCTCGCCTTAAGTCAGTGCCTCGTGTGCGTAAGCCATTCACGTGTGTGTGAGCCTCCTGTGTGTGTTAGAGAACCATTTCTTAGACAGCGTGACCATGTGAGTACTTTGTTCACTCTCTCCACCTTCAGGAGTTGAGTCCTGTGTATTGTGTGACCTCCGCCATTAAATGTAGAGTGAATTACAGTGTGTGTCAGTGTCCTCTTTCCGCCATGTGATTGACTACGTGTTATACACCAATACTCGCCTTCAGGTTTTCTACCGAGCCTTCGTCAGGAGTTAAGGGGTTACGTGGGGCGCCCTTGGGGTAAGATAAGAAAGGTGAGACTAGAGAGGGCCCTGCATAACAACATTAAGCAGGTCGTATCTATAAAATATTGCTTAGATTCACTAAAAATCGTCTAATGGTACCAGATTACAATGGAAATTACGTTCTGGGTCTAAATGGGTTAATCAATCCATCATTGAGGGCATACGCCGGGGGGGCGCGTCGCCTCGCCCACCCTACGACGCCATACCGGGGGTCACCACGCGCGAGGCCCCGTGCAGGCTCCCTTCCCATATGATTGATTTAACCTCCTTGAGCCAGAACGTAATTTACATTGTTATTTAGCTACCATTAGACGAGTTTTAGTGACTATAAGCAAGAATTTATAGCAATGACCTGCTTAGTGTCCTTGTCGACTAACTAATTTGGTTTATTTAGTTACTTTTCGTTATTTTATGGTTAACAACAGACGATTTTTTATAGTAAAGGAAAGATCTGGGCGTGAAGGGGTTAAAGCCAAAAAACAGGGGGAATCTGCCAGACATTCCCATACCAAGCACCTCTCGACAGGAAACAGATCGACTTGCCCCTGCCACGAGCCTTAAATTGTAATCGCCCCCTTGGCCTTTTCCACGCCGGATATGGCTCCAGCCATAGGATATGACGCAAAACAGATTATATCAAGCTAGACTTTTTAACCCCTTGAGACCCAGAACGTAATTTTCATTGTAATTTGGGAACCATTAGATGATTTTAATTAATATAAGCAATATTTTATAGATATGACCTGTTTAGTATATTTGTCCACTAGCTAGTTAATTTGGCATATTGAGTTACTTTTCGTGATTTTATAGCTGGACAACATATACGTATGATTTTTTATAGCAAAGGAAAGATCTGGGCGTGAAAGGGTTAATGCCAACCAAACCAATCACTCCAACTTTCCCAAGCATGATTAATAACATTACTAGATATTATAGTATTATATTATAGGAACTGTACTATACCTCGATCGTGTAGGTCTCACGGCCTCTTGTAGCTTCCTTATTTTCTTATGTTCTTATAGTATTTGAGTTGGTAATGAAATATGAAGAAAACACATTAATTAAGAGTGTCTGTACGTGTTGCTACCGTAGATAACACTATAGTCGCCTCCTGCACTAATGTCGCCAGCTACAATATAGGTGCCTTGCACGTGACGTCACAGCCCTTGTTGTGGCTGCAACAGGCGCGGGAGATGCGAGCTGGAGGACCAACAAACTCCACTTGCCGCCCGTGTTTGCCAGCTTATGGTAATTTCCCCCTACCAAAATATATGTTTATCAGTATAAAAGATATACAGTTATCTTCGGAAATGCTTGTCCTATAATATTATCAAATAAAATTCCGTAAAAAAACTCTAAAGAAATGCCCTTATGAGACTCAAGAAATATGCATGAACTTAATGTAAAATGTTTTCTAGCAAAATATTAAATGGCGAAGAGTTTAAGTGAATATCAGGTTCATGCATATTTCTTGAGAGTCTCATAATGGCATTTCTTTAGTGTGTTTTACGGTTTTTTATTTGATAATATTATAGAACAAACATTTCCGAAGATAACAGTATATCTTTTATACTGATAAACATATATTTTGGTAGGGGAAAATTACCATAAGCTGGCAAACACGGGCGGCAAGTGGAGTTTGTTGGTCCTCCAGCTCGCTCCGACGGGCGGCATTTGGCTTGAAGACGCTAGATCGTGACGTCAGTGCAATGCACCTATACTATTTCTTCAAACCAATGTTCATGGTATGGACATGAGTATATCAAAACCATTGGTTTTATTAGTAAAAACCTGATTTTCAACATAAGAACACTTAAGGGGGGAGTTTCCACTTTTTGGTCAAAATTTTCGTAGTGAGCTGAAATTTTTACACAATAAGCTAGGTAATAGCACAATATCTGTGAAAAAGTTTGAAGCAGCAAAAGTTTCCGCATAATATTTTTTTTTACAAAAATCCCGTCAATTTTTGGAACATTTTTGGAACGAACTTCTTACTATTCTTAGTTGTATTATATATTTTTTTGTTTGTCTAGTAATTTTGACCCCTGAACTAAATCCTCACGGATAGTTTTTTAGATAGTTTTCATAAAAATAATATATATATATATTAATATATATAAAATATATATATATATATTATATATTATATTTTATATATATATATATATATATATATATATATATATATATAAAATATATATAAAACATTGGTAATTTTTTTTTTTATTTCTATGTTTTTGCTCTAGTAATAGTTATTTTTTTTACTTAGAACTATTTAGCCTCGTGAGCTTTTAGTCCTTTCATTATTGTTTTGGGTGCAGCAAAACATTTTGAAATAGGTTCATTAGTTTTATGGAGTGTATTTTTTTTATAAAAAAAACTTTGTTTTGAGTATTCGGCCTTTTCCCAAAAATTCATTGGTAGGTAATAATTTTTTTCTCTTTTTGTTCATGTTTATTTTACATCATGTACATCTATTTGAGAGCATTTTGGCACCCGGGTCCCTGGTCTTTCGGGTTAAAAGATTTCTTCGAGTGAAGATGGCGCGCTAACACGTCGAGAAGGGGTCGATGAGCGGCGGGGGGGGGGGTTTTCCAACATAGTCTATTTTTACCAAATTCGATGAGTTTTCGAGACAATTTTGTTTACTATAGGGTTTCTTTAAAGCCTCAGTGATCTCTAGAGTGCTGAAACAGAAAAATGAAATATTTTTTACCGTAGTCAAAAAAAATTTGGGAAAAGCCCCCTTAAATTAATCGTTCAGAAACCCCCTTTTTTTGCATAAAATATGTGTATGTTTATTCAAAACACCTAATCCGCAAAAAATAATTAATTTCCACGCTTATTTCCGTAAAAACACGACTTTTGTAAAAAGCGCGGAAAAAATGTTTCATCCCTCCAACAGGTCCGCGAATATTATTTATGACGTCACAGAAGGTGTTTACCGAGAGAGAGAGAAAGAGGGGATGCTGGAGTCCTTCAAGAATCTGCTATTATTCACTCTACTTCATCCCCAACACCCACCCACATCCCACAACACCCATCCATGTTCCCACCCACATCCTCACTTCCAACACCCATCCCCTTCCCCAACCCACATCCCCCAACACCCACCCCCGTTCCCACCCACATATCCAGTTCCAACACCTATCCCCTTCCTCAACACCCACGCCCATTCCCACCCACATATCCAGTTCTAACACCCATCCCCTTCCCCAACCACCAACACCCACCTCCTTCCCCAACCACCAACACCCACTCCCTTCCCCAACCACCAACACCCACCCACTTCCCCAACCACCAACACCCCCCCCCTTCCCCTACCACCAACACCCACCCCCTTCCCCCAACACTAACTCCCATCCCCTTCCCCCACCACCAACACCCACCCCTTCCCCAACCACCAACACCCATCCCCTTCCCCAACCACCAACACCCACCCCCTTCCCCAACCACCAACACCCACTCCCTTCCCCAACACCAACATCCACCCACTTCCCCAACCACCAACACCCACCCTCTTCCCCAACCACCAACATCCACCCACTTCCCAACCACCAAAAACCCACCCCCTTCCCCCACCACCAACACCCCCCCCCTTCCCCCACCACTAACTCCCATCCCCTTCCCCACCACCAACACCCAAAACGCCTTTCCCCAACCACAAACACTCATCCCCTTTCCCCCAAACCCCACAAAACCCCCTTTCCCCCACCCAAACACCCACCCCCTTCCCCACCACCAATTACCCCCCCTTTCCCCTCTCCCCCCAACATCCACCATTTCCCCCCACCACAACACCCCCCCCCTTCCCCCCCCAACCAACCCCCAGCCCCTTTTCCCCCCCCCCCCCCCACCCCAACCCCCCCAAAACCCCCCCGCCCCGTCCCCGGACGCACAATTTTTTTTTTCCCCCATTTCTGGGCCGATTGGGATACGTGTGCAAATTTTCCGGGAAAAAGCAAAAAGGCTTTCTTGCGGGCCCCCATCAAGGGGGGCATGTGAAACCCATATTGAAATTTTTTTTTTATCGAAAAAAACCAAAAAATTCTTAAGTACTATTTTTTATCTTTGGTTTACGTGCTTCGGGATTAGTGGGGGAAAAGGGGGCGCCCAACCTTCAGTGATGTCCCGAGCCGGGGTGAACGTCGGGCCGTTGCCAGCAGCTTTTTCAAAAGCTGGGGGAATTTCAGTTTGATGTTTTGGGGGATTATTCAAAAACGGCAAAACTGGATGCAAAAATGAAAACCATTTTTTTTTTGATACACTCGATAAGGGGCTATACTCAAACCCTACTTTAAAATCAGGAATGATGAATTTGGCCCTGGACGTTTATTTTAAGATTGCCTTATTTGGGGGTTAAAATAACATAAAATATTGGTCGCTAGAACACAGTAGTCCCCCAATTTGGGCCTATCAAACCCCAAGATTATGCCATCGGGAAACGGGATCTTAATACTCATTTCAGAGGCCCATAGAGGCTTTTTGGTTTTAAGGATATAGATATACAAAAGTGCTTGTGAGGGGTTTGGGGGGCCCCATTTTATTGATTTTTCCCCAAGTAGTAAAATTTATTAACAACAGGTGTTTGGGGCAAACTCCAATCGTTTTTTGTTGCTGTGGGTTGGTCACGGGTTCAAAGTGCCCCCGGGGGTAAGACCACGTTCCGTGTGTTTCCCAAACCCCTTTTGTTTTCCGTGTGTTTTCCAATACACCCACCCACACCGCACACAAACGGTAAGCCCCAATAGTTTTACCGAGTTTGTGGAAGCGGAAAGGGACTTTAAACGCAGAGTTTTTTTCTTTGTTACTTAACTTCTAAAAGTTTTATTTTGGAAAAAAAAACACCCCTTCAAAATGATTAATCGATATGGGACCAAGCCGCGACCACCTTTCGGGTTTATTTGCGATTTTTTTTAGCCTTTCTCGCATCAAAATTGGAAATTTCAGTTTCCCGGGTACCCAAAACAGACCCGAAAAGACAACCCCCACACCCAAAAGGCTATTCCATATTTTATTAGATACCCCCAGAATTTTAATTTCCAATTTCTTTTGTGGACCTCTGAGATTGTTATATACGAGGGTTGTTTTATTTAAAAATTTTTATGAAATTTCTTATAATTAATTTTAAAATTGGTTTTTGGGCCCTTTTTAATACGGAACAAAATATTTTGTAAGTTTTGTTGAGGGGGTTTTATAACGTCGGGAAAGAATATATTTTTCGGGTTTGACACATGTTTTTTTTTGTTTTTTTTTAGGGAAATTCCCAGAGCCCGTATGTCATCTACCCGTGCAGCTTAAATGTTGGCCGAAGCCCCCCACCCCGGGAGGGGTTTCACAAACCCCCCGGGGTAACAACGGACCCATTCATGCTGGGTGGGGCAGGGGCCCCGGTTTTTAAGAAAAGACCACCCTAATTTTTCGCTTTCCCCCCGGGGGATTGAACCCGGGACATCTCGGTTGTAGGGCCCGGGGGGGGGTGTACATTAAAAAGGGGTGTGTGTTTTTAAAATAAAACATGTGTAAGTATTCAATTTTTTTTTTTTCTATACTTTTATTTTTAAAACTCCCCCCGGTCACCAGCAAAATAGAGAAAACAACCCAAACAAGATTTTTTGGGCAAAGAGATTTAGGTTCCCATCGACAGAGACTAAAAGGCGCCAAAAGGGAAAAAATTGGGACAGAAGGGTTTTGTTTCTCTCGAACTCATTTATTCAGGAAAACCCTTTTACAAAACTTTAGGGAAAAAATAAGGGTTAATTTTATGTCTAATGTATTTTTTTTTTCAGATTATACCGCGTAAAACTGCTTATATTTTTCCCTTTGGCCACCACACGGAAAAATAAGATCCCCTTACAAAAAGTCCATTTAAAACTTGATTTTGATAGGTAAATTTCGGACAAATGGTGCTAGCGACCAAATTTTATGGGGATTTTAACCACAAAAGGGAAAATTTTTGGGGGGCGGGAGCTAGTGGTTAGTGTCTCCGACTGGCGTTTTTTCGGGGGACCCCAGTTCGTCCCCCAAAAAACCAAAACCCCTTTTTGCCCCCGTTTAGTGGGCTAAAAAAAAACCCCCATTGGGCCCCGCCTACAAAACCTCTACCTTCGACTGCGAGGTTTCATCGGGAGGACACAGGGGGGCGGCTTTTAGCCTATACACTTTAGCCCACAGGCGTCACTATAAAAATTTTCCCGGGCCTTTCCACCACGGGGGAGGGCGAACCATCAAAGCTACTCAATTTGAACCTCCAGATCCTACCATCCGAGCCCTGGGTCACCACTTTCCTACAGGGGCTATTGGCACAATTAAAAAAAAAAAAAAAAAAAAAAAAAAAAAAAATCTTAAATGTTCTTTTGTTGAAAATCGGGTTTCCACTAATAAAACCAATGGTTTGATCTCCTCATGTCCATACCATGAACATTGGTTTAGAAGAAATAGTATTTGAAAGTATGATCTACTCATAAGAACATAGAACATAAGAAAAATAAGGAAGCTACAAGAGGCCGCGAGGGGCCTACACGTGGTAGTTCCTGTCACCTAACACTACCTACATCACCTTTCTCCCCATCCATGAACCTATCCAGCCCCCTTTAAAAAGCTCCCCAATGACTCAGCACTAACTACCTGTCTACTGAGACCATTCCATTCATTCACCACCCTATTTGTGAACCATTTTTTTCCTATTTCCTTTCAAAAATCTACGCTTTTCCAGCTTGAATCCGTTACTTCTTTTTCTACCCTGGTTAAAAGCCGTAAGAACTTTTCCTACCTCTCCTTTTTTAAATCTGTATCCACTTAAAAACTTCTATCAGATCGCCCCTTACTCTGCGTCTCTCGAGTGAGTGTAATTTTAATAACTTCAATCTCTTCCATAACTAAAGTTACGCATCCCTTGTATCATTTTGGTCATCCTTCTCTGCACTTTTTCTACCAACATATATCCATCCTGTAATATGGAGACCAAAACTAAAACTGCATAGTTAGGTGGGGCCTGACTAGAGCCAGATAAAGCTTTAGAATAACTTCCGCACTTCTACTTTTAACACTTCTGGTAATGAATCGTAATACTCTATTAACTTATTTCGGGCCCTCAATACATTGTTTCCTAGGTCAAAGGGTCTGGGCTCACCCTCACTCCAAGATTTTTTCCCCTTCGATCTTTTCAGCGATACATTGCTCATGGTGTATCTATTACCAGGGTTTTTTCTATCAACATTCATAACGCTACATTTATCAATATTAAATTCCATTGACATCTGACTCCCCACTCTTTAAGTTTATCTAAGTCTCCTGCAATATGTTTACGTCAGACTGTGATCCAATAATCCTACCTAACTTAGTATCATCAAACTTTCTGATATCACTGCTAATCCCACTATCCCAAATCGTTGATGTAAATAAAAATAGTAATGGGCCCAAAACAGACCCTTGTGGAACTCCACTCGTCACCAGTCCCCATTCAGATTTGGAACCATTAATTGTAACCCTTTGTTGCCTATTACTTAGACAAGCTCTGATCCAATGAAGAACCTTCCCATCTATACCATGAGCCCTAACCTTATTTAAGAGTCGCTCGTGTGGTACTTTGTTTAAATGCCTTACTAAAGTCCAGATATATTATATCATAATCCTTATCATTATCTGCCGTCTCATAAACTTTCCTATAAAAACTCAATAAATTGGTGAGACATGACCCTACCCTTGGTGAATCCATGCTGTGAATCATTGATCAAACTATGCTTATCTAAGTGCTCTCTAATGTTTTTTGCAATAATAGATTCCAATAATTTACCCACCACTGATGTTAGACTTACGGGTCGATGATTTGACTTTAGTCCTCTGCCCCCCTTCTTAAATATGGGAACAACATTTCCTTTCCTCCACAATAATGGTACATCGCCTATCTCAATAGATTCCTAAAAATGTGCACTAACGACTCACTAACAACCTCCTTGCATTCCTTTAATACTCTGGGATACACTTCATCTGGTCCTGGCGATTTAAATGTTTTCATTTTTTCTATACATGAACCGTATACCATACCGGACCATACCGGACTCATGTATGGTCCGACAGCTTTGAGGAACTGTTACGTCAAAATGTTTAGGTGAATATATTTTCCATTGATGCTGAAAGATATAGATTGTGTGCACAAGGGTAGTATATGATTTCTTATTCTCCATATTATTTCGCATCTCAATATTATTTCTACTTTCAAATGATATTTCTTCTAACCAATGTTCATAGTATGGAAATGAGTATATCAAAACCATTGTTTTTATTAGTGAAAACCTGATTTTCAACATAAAAACACTTAAGATTGCCTTATTGTGGTTAAAATAACATCAAATATTGGTCGCTAGCACACAGTTGTCGCAAGTACCTATCTAATCAAGATTTATGGACATTGGAACGGGATCTTATTATTCACCGTAGTGACCTATTATATATTTTTTTATCAACCATTATAAACATTGCAACAATCTGTTATGTATAGGGTAAATAACGATCCACCCACGACTAAGGAACTCTTTTAATGATAATGAAAATAAGGGCATTGACGACTATAACAAATAATAATTATCAATATTATTAATAATATAATTAGTTATTATTTTTATTATTATTATTATTATTATGATATTTTAATTATTATTATTATTTATTATCATTATTATTTTTATTTTTATTATTATTGTTAGTCTTTACTATTATTAAGATTATTATCATCATCATTATCATATTGTTACTATTTTTTTATAATCATAATTATTTATTATATCAGGTTATTATTATTATTATTTTATAATTATTTTTACTCACTTTTTCATTATTGTTATTATTATATATTATTACTATTATTTTATTTTTGTTATTATTATTATTATTTGTTATTAGTAGTTTTATTAGTCTACTATATTATGATTATCATCAGCATTTTCATTATTGTTATTATTATTATTTTATTATCATAAATATTATATCATATTTAGGTTATTATTATATTTTTATATTTTTATATATTATTATTATTATTATTATTATAATAATAATAATAATAACTATTATTATTGTATCAATACCATTGACATTTTTATATAAATATTATTTTAATATATAAAATTTAATATTATTAATATAAAAATTATTATTATTATCATCATCAATAGTATTGACATTATCTTATTATTATTGTTATTATTATTATATCCAAATTATTATTATTATTTTATTATTAATATAATTATTTCAAGGTATGTGTGTTTTCTGTGTGATGTGTGTGTATAAATATATATCTAAATACAAAAAAAAATATTTAAATACACATGTTTCAAACACTGCCAGCTCTGGCTATATATCTATCTAAAAACTATGTTCTTTCCCAGGAATCTCAGGAACTTTTTGCCCAAAAAATTAATGTAAAAAAAAAAATTTGAATAAATTATTGTTATTTGCCTTATTTAGAGGTTACATTATACATACTAATTACTGATGCAAAAAAAAAAAATGGCCGACGCCACAGAAAAACTTTATTTTAGGGGGGTCGATGCTGTAGGGGTTAAGAATTGTCTGAGAATGGACAGTATAAAAAGATAAGAAAAATTCAAATACTGATCCCAGTAATACCGGTATTATGAAAAAAAACCGATCGATACCGGTATCATGATTTGATACCGGTGTGAGGACGTACCGGTATTATTCCCGAAAACGGTATCGGCAATACCGGTATTTTTATACCGCACAACCCTAGTTGATTAGCGGGGGTTTTATGTCGGGATGAGATAGAATATGGGTTTTGATTAGGTAAGACCTCATATTAAAATATGTATGTGACATAAATTCCCAGACAGTTTTCGCCGGCCCCTATTTCAATGTGGGAAGTCTATGTCACATACATATATTTAATATGGGGTCTTACCTAATAAAAAACCCATATTCTATCTCATCTCGACACAATAGCCCAGCTAATCAACTAACTAGGATACTTATCGGTGGATAGTAGGGTTGAATTACGTAGGCTTGATTAATACTGCTGTTCCGTGATCCGAAGTGGTCAGCACTTGATCGAGGCTGCCCGTGAAGTGCGGAGGCGGAGGCGTTAGTTGGTTATCGAGGCGTCAATCAGTTTCACACCAGTAACTTGACGACGCGGCGAGATTTATCTGTTTTGGATTCTAACACGTCCTTTGATTTAACACTTATATGTACAAAATGAAGTATGTAAAAATTTCTCTTCATTATAATCAAAGAAGAGATGTTACTAAGGCGAGGGTCTGGAGGGTACTAAACTTCTCCGGTGGGCGGGCGGCAGCGTCGCCACCTACCTATGGGCCACGTACATAAATCTTAGTAGCTAGTATCTAATGGGCGGCAGCCAATGGCCTTTGACCACGCTTCAAACCAAGGTGCTAATTTTTTATGGTGCAAATGTTTAATAATAATGGGAATGTTAAATTTATCCATCCCAGTATTATCATTTATTTAAAATTTAAACCTTAATTATTACCCTTTACCATTATAATTATATATAGCACCCCTTGATGAGCGGACAATAACTCCCTCACTAGGGGGGGGGGGGAACAAAACCCCCACTCTACCAATTATGAGAGGGTGGTTGGGGATAATTTCCACAACTGGGGGCCGGCGAAAAACTGAAGTTCCGATTCAGTGACATAAACCCAGGCCACATAGCGCCGGAACATTTCAATAGTGGTTTCGGCACTTGGTCTTTGGCTATTTTGAAATGTATAGCCTTGATAGAGGTACAAGTGAATATGCAGACATATACTTGATCGGGGGGAGAGTTATCCCTGATGTTATAATATCCCAGTATAGCCCTCACTATTGACCTCAATTTGGTTTTAGAATCTCTCTATCGCGGGAAGTTCAGGGGGACTTAGATAGGAGACATTTCTACCTTCAGATCTATTATATTTATTGAGAGATTTGAGGTAATATTTGACTGCCTGTCTACCATGATGTACCCAAAAAATTTACACCGATATCGGCTAATATTGAAAGCCATTCCGCCATGTAGTAATGAGTTCCTATGATATTTTTCCCACCAACAATTTAGTAAGATGATGGCGTTTGGGAATTAGTATGGGATGGCAGGTGATATTTGGAAGATCAGCTTTAAAATTTTCGACCTCGACACCAAATTTTGGCCCTCATGATAAAGGGTTACAGACCTAATAATTTGGTCAATTTGTTCCTATGGGGGCTGGCTGAGGCCAAAAAGCTGATATTCCTCAGGAAATACCTATTTTTGTATTGTTCTGCCCAAAGACTACTCTATACTGGACTTGCTACTCATTTTGGGTCCAGTGGAGGCCAGTTTTGCGATTCCTGCCATTTCGAACATCATCCTTTTTCCCCTTTTCCAATATACGAAATATATCAAGGAAAGCAAAATGAAAATCCGCTTCTTTCTATTGCTAGCATCTAAAATGTTTTCTCGCAAAATATTAAATGGCGAAGAGTTTAAGTATATTTGAGGTCATGCATATTTCTTCACTCTCTCATAAGGGCATTTCTTTAGTGTATTTTACTTTTTTTTATTTGATAATATTATAAAAACAAACAGTTACGAAGATAACGGTATATCATTATATACTGATAAACCTTAGGAAGGGAAATAGGGGTGATGTTTAAAATGGCAGGAATCGCAAAACTGGCCTCCAATGGTCATGGGCGGGTTGGCGCGGGGCCCCGAGTAGCAAGTCCAGTAGAGTAGTTTTTGTTCTGACCCAAAAGTTTAAAAGGATCAGAGCTATCCCTTTTAATGGATTGGGAGACTAAATTAGTAGTTTTTAATTAGTTTGCTCAGTAAGGAAAACTTTCTATGTCTATAAACAGGATCTGGGATCAATTCGGGTTTCCCCTTATTATATCTACCGATATGTCTGGCTGAGTGGAAACCTGTATAGGCATATTATTACACTCTTTCAGCCCGTAGGGCCTTTTTAAAACCCTAATCCTGTGTTCAATTTTAGGTTTTTATCTCCTCGCGACACATTATTATTAGGATTTTCATATTGGCGATGTATTGATTATGAACTGGAATACCACTTTCCTCTAATACCTCACTAATTGGTGTGGGCAGAAAGTGGTTCCCAAATTTTTGGTAATTAATAGGGGTTGTGCATGACTTGGGAATACTCTCCTCTTGTTCGGCTTGGTGGGTATGTGGGATGTGTCCCATTATTACCTTACCACCCGCATAGTGAACATTGAGACGTTTTGTATTTTGATGACCTTCCTTAGGTAACGCCGAAAAATCAGCGCCTATTATTAATTGGAAGGGACCATCAAAAGTTTTGAAGGTATTGCTAACTAGTTTAACACCATTTTCCCTCAGCATTTTCAGCCGTGTCTTTTAGTTCTTTGACAGTTAAACTAATACCAATTTATTAACTACAGCAGCTACCCTACATTATTCTTCCTAATTGGACTAGGGGTTTGAACTATGTCAAAGGTTTGAGCCTCATTATTGGCGAGGAAAACCTGATATGGCTAAATTCACTTATTAATTATCGGTAGTTGTAACAATTCAACTATCTCCCTGCTTATGAAGGATCTTTGTGCACACCCGTCAAAACCCTTGTCTTTACATTGACTGAATTACCATTATGGCACACCTTCAACTCGGCAGTAGGAACAGCTGCTGAACTACTCTTATTAGTGACTGCCATTTTAACTACGTAGGGTCTGAGTATTATCACTGTTAGGACAAAGGGGCAATGTTATGAATAGATTGTTTACATTTCCTACAAGTTCTTAAGCTTATAGGGCATGCATTTGAAGCATGTTTACCACGGAGACAGGTTAGGCAATTTCCAAGGCTCATTAACCTTTCAACTCTCGTGTAAACAATCTGAATAGATATTACATGTGGAGGGTGGATGTTCCCCCTCACATAAGACACAATTTATTATTCGTACTTCACTATAGTAGCCCTGGAATTAGGGATTGTATCTATTATTTGAGTAGGTCTAAGTGGTTTTTGGTAGGCTGAGAAGTTTGAATTTAATTACAGGCTGTTTGATTTGCGTAACAGGCGCAGGATAAATACCCACTAACGAGGGATCTTTAAACTCTGAGGGTGGCTGATATAGCTGATTACCCTCAGGCGTAATAATCGTGATCTCCCTGTGGGGGGGGGGGGGGTCTTGCTTAATACCTTGCAAAACTTTGGGTTAAAGAAGCTATAGCTGTTGATGGAATATGAGCACACTCCAGTAATCCCTCATATTCAATTACTTTATCGAGACATCTTTGACATTCGTGTTCATGATTGATAACACATTGGTGAATCATTTCTTTATCCCCCGCTTGCCTTAATTGAACTTCATATAGGCAGTAAGCCTCCTCATATTTTTCCCATTGCTCATTTAACAATGGCAGACCTGTTTTTAAATTAATATAATCAATAGGAATTGCCTTAATTGCGTCCTCAAAAATTTTTATAAATTCGTGTGAGCATTGCTAATTTAGCGATAATGAATGCTTAGCTAATTTCGCCATGATTTTTAGTTTAAATTTAAATAAATAAAAAATTAAATGCAAGATTACGTTACTATATATAATTGTTAGTTGATAATTAATTATATTATAAGTGCGGGAAGCGCTGTTGGCTGGCCTAACAAAGGGCATAACCAGGCCTATGACCAACCACCACTTAAATTATTACAACTAACTAGTCTACGTAACCTCTGACGCTATCTACTACCTGGGGGTATGGGAGTTATACGGCTGTTGACTTGTATCTGACGCCGCGAAAAACCTCACCTCCGCCCCCATAAACCAGCAATTCTGGTAGTCTCATAATTTCGCCTCACAAAGACACCTTGAATCACATGAACATCAATATTCCTCTACTCGGGGCACCAATGTGGGAATTATGTCACATACATATATTTAATATGAGGTCTTACCTAATCTAACCCCTATTCTATCTCATCCGACACAATACGCCAGCTAATCAAACAACTAGGATACTTATCGGTGGATAGTAGGGTTGAATTACGTAGGGTTGATTAATACTGCCTGTCCGTGATCCCAAGTGGTCAGCGCTTGATCGAGGCCGCCCGTGAAGTGCGGAGGCGAAGGCGTTAGTTGTTATCGAGGCGTCAATCGTTTTCACACCAGTAACTTGACCGGGCGCGGCGAGATATTATCTGTGTTGATTTTTAACACGTCCTTTGATTTAAACTTATATGTACAAAATGAACGTATGTACAAATCTCTCTTTATAATCAAAGAAGAGATGTTACTAAGGCGAGGGGCTGGAGGGTACTAAACTTCTCGGTGGGCGGGTGGCAGCGATCGCCACCCTACTTATAAACCACGTACATAAATCTTAGTGGCTAGTATCTAATGGGCGGCAGCAATGGTCATGACCACGCTTCAAACAAAGGTGCTAATTATTTATGGTGCAAATGTTTAATAATAATGGGGAAAGTTCAATTATCCATCCCCGTATTTATCATTTACTTAAATTACCTTAATTATTACCCATTACCCTTTAATTATATACATCCCTATACGTATCCCTTTGATGAGCGGACAATAACTCCCTCACTAGGGGGGGGGGGGAAACAAACCACCACTTTACCAATTATGAGAGGGTGGTTGGTGGATAATTTCCACACCTCGTCTGCTAGCCAAGTACCGGACAATTAGGAAGCGTTCGAAGAGCACGGAGAAGGAGAGCACGCGGGCCCAGTTTAACCGGTACTTGGAGACAGAGTGCAAGTCTGGTGGCCACGCCGATCCTATCTCCTTTTGGCTTGCATCTCAAGAACGCTATCCACTTGTCTTCATGTTTGCTATGAAGGTCCTCTCCGTCCCAGCAACGAGCGCTCCAGTGGAGCGCATCTTTAGCAGGGGCGGTATCATCATGCGCCCTCACCGTTCGCAGCTATCATCGAAGATGTTAGAAATGCTAATGTTTTTAAAATGCAATTGCCACGTAATCACGTATTGCAAAATGTAAGAGTTAACGACCGAGTAAACTGTAAAATCATAGATAACAGTAGACCTGGATGTGACACTCGCCAACAAAGCGCGCTGGACGCTGCGGTACTGGCCCCATGGCCAGTCTGCTGGCCCATTCACTTGCTGCATATGACTATCATATAGACTGGTTTATCAGTATATATGATATACTGTAATCTGCGTAAATGTTTGTTCTATAGTATCATCAAATAAAAAACAGTAAAACATGCTAAAGAAATGTCATTATGAGACTGAAGAAATATGCATCGTAATGGCATTTCTTTAGCGTGTTTTACTGTTTTTTATTTGATAATATTATAGAACAAACATGTACGAAGATTACAGTATATCATATATACTGATAAACCAGTCTATATGAGTCATATGCAACAAGTGAATGGGCCAGCAGACTGGCCATGGGGCCAGTACTGCAGCGTCCAGCGCGCTTCGTTGGCAAGTGTCACATACAGGCCTACTGTTATCTATGGTAAAATGTACAATATTCAAATTAAATATTCAAAGGTACATGTATGAGAAAAAAATAAAACTCATTCCTTACAAACAGGACAGAACAATACAATTTAGTATTTACGCAGTACAGACCAAAAACATTAAGATAATAGTCATTTAAAAAAAAGATTTGTATATGTAAAAATGTAAAATGTATATGTAAAAAAAAAAAAAAAAAAAAAATTGCCTGTTCTTGGTCTGTTTCGGAGAGTCTGGTCTTGGTCTCGGAAGGTCTGGTCTTGGTCTCGGTCTCGGTCTCGAAGGGTCTGGTCTTGGTCTTGGTCTTGGTCTCGGAGGGTCTGGTCTTGACTAGAACACATGGTGTGTGCCATTCTCACGTAGCCTCCAGTGTGTGTTAGAAACCACCATTTAGACAGTGTAACATGTGAGTCTCTCTCCACCATCAGTACAGTGTATTGTGACCTCTGCCAATAAATTAGATTGTGTAATACAGTGTGCTCAGTGTCCTTTCCCCCGGTGAATGATAAAGGCGCCATCAGTGGTGAGATAAGCTACTCGCCTCAGGTACTTTCTGCCGAACCTCCGTCAGGACTAATAGCGCGTTTTCGCAACCGCTCTGGCCCGGTCTGGACTGGACTAGTCCCGGGCGGCCACTGTTTCCGCGAGGCGGATTGGGCCGGGCTGGAACGGGCTAGACTGGGCCAGGCCAGCGAGCAGGACCAGCTAGGTTGGACCAGTGTGAGGAGAACTGGCGCATGCTCACTACAGTCAGCGGGGAAGACGACCAGGAGCTTCTCGTGCTGCTGATAAGACATGAAACACCATGATGGCCGACCATAAGACTAAAGTCATTTCACGAAAAATTACAATATTCGCAATTTGCTGAAACAATAACTTGGGAAATTAATGTACCGTCAACAACACTATAGTGGCAACTGCACTAATGTCACCAGGCGCCATATATTACGAATTTTAGCATCACTACAGACTTGTATGTGTCACTGAAGACATGTACCGTAGCTATAGTGTTATGTATAGATAATGTAAACTACGTACTGTGCACGTGATGTGATTTGTAGTGATGCTAAAACTCGTAATATATGCCCCCCTGCGACATTAGTGCAGTGGCGACTATAGATAGGTTGTGTTATTAACGGTAAATGGAATGAAATTTCATCATTCATTTTTTCATTGTCATCCCTGCAACTTGACTTCCCATTGAGAAGTCAAGTAAATAAAACGCGCGCTTTATAAAAAATGTGTGCATTTCTGCCCGGAGGACCGCCCACTCGATCCCCCAGCCAATAGGAACGACGAATGGGACGGGGCCAGCTAGTCTCGATGTATTTTCGCGAGCATCAGTCCAGCCTGGAACGGTATAGACTGGACTGGACCAGGGTGGTGAACGTCGTGAGAACGCGCTATAAGTGTTTACGAGAGACGCCCTTGGTGTGATAAGAAAGGTGAGTGCTCTGCGTAACAATATATGTTAGCTTGCTTGTAAAGAAGTAGAGAGAGCAGGAGCCAAATTTTCTTTAGTTTGCCATGTAAAAAAACACATTTTTTTATAGACTGCAAAGACCCCACACAAATTTGTATAATGTATATCATTATCATTATTTAGTTTTTTGTGAGTTTGGAATAAACTAAAATGGAATTGCAATAATGAGTGTTGTTGTTTGCTATACCTTGAAAGTGTAGATGCTTCAGCTCCTATATTTGTGATGCAACCAACTGTACAGGAACAAGTCACGAAAATGAACACAGGATTTCTCTGAAACAGTCAAGACGAGAATCGATCCTGTATAATAAGTTCATAATATGTTCCTCTCGAACATATTATTACGCTATTCCTCTTCTTAGACCTCACCACACACTGCATGTGTGTCTCAGATGAGGCTGTGCAAGGAACGTTGCTACAATACCCACTGCTGCTAGACTTACTTCGGCAGCCCTTCCTCAGTTCGGTGTATTAGGGTGAGGAGAGCTGGTATATCACGAGGTCAATCAACACAACCCACAGGCGAAGGAAACACAGAGTCATTTGTTGGTTTACTGACAAAGCCACAAAGCACAACCACAACACTGGTACAATAAACAGAGTACATGTGTGTACGTCATCTTCCAATCGCTTGAAGACTGTCGTAAAGATGACGTTACAACACCACAGTCACAGTTCTCCCCCCCCCACGCCACACAACTCCCCACTAACCACACACTATAGCTAGCGTATTTTCGCGACCGCTCTGGCCCGGTCTGGACTGGGCTAGTCCCGGGCGGTCACTGTTTTTGCGAGGCAGTCTAGAACGGTTCAGCCCAGTCCAGTCCGGTCTGACCCATATAGCAGGACCACCTTGGACCAGTGTGGGGAGAACTGGCGCATACGTACTACAGTCAGCGGGGAAGGCGACCAGGAGCTTCTCGTGCTGCTGATAAGACATGAAACACCATGATGGCCGACCATAAGACTAAAGTATCACAGGCGTGGTAGTTGTAAAGTCTTCAGCACAGGTTAAAAGGCGGACGACAAAAAGGATATTGACAAGATGGACGCCTGCCGCTTCCACAGTTCAGTTCAGTACCGCCCACTCGATCCCCCAGCCAATAGGAACGACGAATGCGACGGGGCCAGTCTCGATGTATTTTCGCCCCATCAGCCCATCCGGACCCGGTCCGGCCTGGACTAAACCCAGGGCGGTAAAACTCACGAAAATGCGCTATCCACCCCCACCTCCCCCCACCACCACACCCACCGGGCCCCTCCGGGAGCGCGTGCTTTGGCTTTTCCCCGAGGGCCTGAAAACCTCTCGGGTTTTGTTTTTAAAAAGGCAGGCCCCCAAACCTTTTTTCCCTTCTGCCCCCCCCCCCCCCACCACCCCACCTCCCACGCCCCACCTCCCCAGCTAACCATCACCGGGGGGGCCACGTGGGCCCGTAGAGCGGCGAACGGGGGGCCGCCGGGGGAAAATTTCCCTTCCGTCGGGCCCTCCAAAGGGCCCGGGGTTTTTTCGGGACGGGAAAAATTTACAAATTTGAAAATTTAAGGTACAAAATTTTCAAAAATTTGAAAAAATTTCTAGTGCAAACTTTTTGAAACAACATTATATGTTTATTTTGCTTTTTAGTAACTTTCAGAAAGTGACAACAGCGGAAAACTTGACGTCAATCCCCCGGGGGGCCCAGTAGTATGGGTATTTGTAAGTGGGAAATTTTTCATTTCATATTATTATTTTTTAACTCAGTAAATCCCAAGTTTTTCCCCCAAATCGGTACCACACTTTATTAGGCCTTTTCCCAAGCTTTTAAAAAATTGTTAAAAAAAGTTTTAAATAATTTATAAAAATTTAATCATATATCAGTTTTATTTCAAATTTTTCCCAAGCTTATCGGGGAACCCCAGAGATACATAGAAAAAAAAGATGGGGATAGTACATGGGAAGGATTTTACAGGGAAAAAAGGGTTATCAGTTAGTCTGTGTTTTTAGTAGACATATAAAAAAAACACTTGTTTAAACCGCGGTAAAAGATTATTAGGGGAATAAAAACAAGGCTTTTTTTCCCTTTTTTCCCAAAAAATTCCGACATTTTTATCAAAAACATATCAATACTAAACGGTACACCTAAAAAAGGGAATAGTAGATGGGGGAAAAACATATGAATAATATCATGATTTAGAATAGAAATTTTTTTTGAAATTTTTTCCCAGCTATCAAGGGATAAACTCCCAGACGTACGATAGCCATTAAAAAGGGGTTAAAAAACCAAAAAGGCCAAAAATTGCCCCCTTTAACCAGCGATAACTTAAAGAAAAACTTATTTATAACATGTTTTTGTCCTTCATTATATCAAAAATAGACTAAATAATATAAATAATTGCAGACGAACTTTTTTTGGGAAAATTCCCTTTGGGAAGGGCCCGCCTGGCGCTGTGTCTGAGGTGAAATAAATTTATTTGGGGAAAACGCACGATTGGGTGGATGTTGTTAGGGTTGTTGCCGCAACCTATATCCTTCTACATGGTTTTTCACGCCGTTCAGTGTTACGTAAAACCAGCAGGAAAAATCAAAACGAAAGGGTTTTTTTGTACTTATGAAATAAACAATTGCCCTTTTTAAGCAATTATGATCTTTAGAAAATCCCCTTTTTCATTCATTTTTACTGGATAACGAAAAGGAAATTTCGGGTTTAAAATTTTTCAAAGGGAAATTTTGAATATATAGAATTTTTTTAAAGTTTTAAAACAGCCTTTAGTTACTAATCGGTTAAGGGGTTTGTGCAACACCCCTTAAAAAATTACATATCGGCAATTTTACTTAAAAAGTATAACCATAAATTTTCCTCAATCAGTTAATAAAAACAGCGGCAAATGGTCTATGCCAACGGCGGGTGGGGAGCGGCCCCCCGGGTGACCCTCTGAGAAAATTTCCCCAGGGGGGCCCTACTTGTACACCCGTCGGGCCGCCGATAAGACATAGGGGGCCCTCCGGGGGGTCCCCCCGTTTTTGGTGTTTGTGGGTCACTCCCTGTTTTGTGACCCTTTGGGCCCCCACCCCCCCCCCCTCAAAACGCGCCCGTGCCCCCGGGCCCCACTTTCCCCGCTCTAAAACAGACAGGGCCTCCAGCCTCTCACAAACCCCCACAAAACCGGACCACCGAGAGACAAGGCCTGATACATCGCCCGGACGTCACACCATTTTGATCCCCCCCGGGTTTCCGCCCCCCAACAATTTTACCTCCCTAATATAATGTTTATTTAGTATAAAAAAATATACGTTTTTCTTTGGGAAAGTTTGTTCATAAATTATCAAAAACAAAAAACGTAAAAACACACAAAAAAAATGCCATTATGAGACTTTCAAACAAAATGCATTAACTTAAACTCTTCTCCCTTTAAAAATTTTGCTTTGAAATTTTTTTTTCAGGGAAAAATATCAAAGAAGGGGGAATTTTAAATTTGCCTTTTCATTGAATATTTCGTTTTTGTATAAAAAGAAATTTGCAGTATAAAAAATTTTAAAATTGGAAAATGCTTGGATATAAAAAATTTTTTTTGCCCAAAGTGGGAAAAAAACCCCATTTAAGTTTTAAAGATCTGGCAAGTCTGTGTTTTCCCGTCGCCGGGAAAGGGGATTAGCTGCTTCTGGGCGTCGCGCCCCCGAAAAAAGGGGGAGAAGCAAAATGCGGGAACAGTTAATTTTGCAGCTACAAAGCATTAAAAAAAACGCCCGGGAAAAAGGGTAGATTATACAGTCATGAATAAACTACTGTGTATCCCTTTTTAGTGGCACATAAAAAACAGTAGTGATGCTTTCAATTCGTAGTATTTTGGGGGTGGCGAAAATGACTGCAGGTGGCGGGCTTTACGTTATCTTTCCCGGGGGGGCCCAGAATTGTGAAAAAAAAAAATGGGTTGCCCAGAATTTAGGAAACCTTGATGTAGGGGATGGGTTTAAAGGGTGAGTGAATGGGGGGGGTGGGTTTAAGAGTGTGGGGTGAAAAAGGGGGAGTGAATGGGGTGTGGTGATGGGTGGTTTAATGGGGGGGGGGGGATGGGTGGGGAAAAGGTGGGGGGGGTGGGTAATGGGGTGAGGGGGGAAAGGGTGTGGGGGTGATGGGTAATGGGGCGGGAAAGGGGGGAGGGGGGATTTGGGGAGGGTGGGGGGGGGTCCCCAAACCCAACGGGGGGGATCCCGTACGGGAAGGGGTCCAAAGCCCCAAAATTTAATTTTAAATTTCGCGCCCCCCTGCCCCCACGGATGCAGGGGCCCCCCTCAGTGAAAAATACATTCGAAACAAACCGGGGGGAGCCCTCAGCGTCACCTTTCCCTTTTACCAGGTAAGAAATTTTTTTTTGGGATGTTTCCTTTTTACTTTTCGCCCTTTTATATAGGTTCAGTCGGCTGTGATGGGGTGATTCTTTTTAGGTAAGTTGCAAAACGAAGTTTTAACCGTTTGACATGTTTTGGGGTGAAAAAGTAGTGCATGCTTTCAAACAGGCCGCGGGGGCTTTTATTACAAAAAAATTGGTGGCGCGGGGGATCAACGTATGGTGAAGTGCGGGGGATCAACGTACAGTAAAATTTTGAAAAAGCTATATCTTTTGAAATACCTACACAAACATAACAAACAGTGATTGACTATGTATTTTCGCATGATATTAAATGGTGTGGTGAACTAGTGCTTTTAAATTAAATGGAACAGGTTTTTTTTGTGGCATAAATTTGAAGGTGATTGGTATTAAATTATGATGCTATATAAGTGTTATTATGCTATAAGCACATGAACTAACTATATATAAGTGATTTATGTTATTAGAATGATTCTAGAATTAATTTTTTGGTTAAAAAAACCATTTAACACTGCATATTTTCGGGGCATGACGTTCGGTGATCCCCGCATCACTACGATTTTGGAAAATCATAATTTTTAAATACTTAGAAAAACATAAGAAAAAGTGACTGCTATGCATATTAGCATGATATTAAATGGTGGTGTGAACTAGTGCATTAAATTAAATGGAACAGTTTTTTTTGTTGGGTAAAGTTGAAGGTGATTGGTATTAAATTATGATGCATATCAGTGTTATTATGCTATAAGCACATGAACTAACTATTATATAAGTGATTTATGTTATTAGAATGATTCTAGAATTAATTTTTTATGGTTAAAAAAAACATTTAACACTGCATATTTGGGGCATGACGTTGGGTGATCCCCACATATATTGCCAGACTCATAGTCCCAAAATAATTTTGGGGGCCATGCAAGAACGCCTCTACACTGAAAAAAATACAAAGCTAAGCTAACCTAAACTAACCTAACCTAACTATGCATGATGTCTAATGTCATTAACTCTTTTCAGATCTAACCTAACCTACCGCCATCACCGTCATCATGCCTCGCAAATATGTCAGGAAGAGCGACAAGCAGATGGACCGCACTGACCTGGAGCTCCCTTTAAGCACCGCGTGGCCACTAGCTGCAGCCTGAAAGAAGCCGCTGACAGATTCAACATCAAGAAAAAACAACTCTTGCTGTAAGTTGCTCTATTTAGTTCCATATCTCCCAAGGTCTTTTGTATGACCTCATCCCACGTCTCTTTGGTCTCCCTGGGATGAGGTCATGCAAAAAGCCCTCAGGGATAGCTTAAGGGTCTCTAGATTTATAGTTTTTAAAAAATTTATTCATTTTTGTTAGCTTTTATTGCCGGGCAAGGGCCTTCTAAGTCCTAATTAATTTCTTTTGTTAAAGGATGCCTTCAAGCGCTCTATTTTTTATTTTTTTTGTCAACTTTTGTTGCCAGCAAGGGCCTTTAAGTCCTAATTCATTCTTTTGTTACAGGACCCCTTTCTATCTATCGAAGAAGCTGTCGGATGGAGTTACCTATATGGCTGTTGCTTCCCGTAGCAATAGGGTTTTCAGCCCTCAACAAGAAATATACATTGGCTGATTACCATCCACGCAGCCAAGATGTTCTACGGCCTGCCATGAACGATGTGCGTAGGATGGTGTACCATTTATGCCATAGCTTGTGGGAGCAAGAGCATCCCTGCTGCCTGGGAGAAGAGAAAATGGCGACAAGGGACGGGTACTATGCCTTCATGAACCGTCATCCAAACCTTGTATTAAAAGGTCCGGAAGGCATGTCCATTGCCAGGATTGTTGCCTTCAACAAAGTCAATGTGGAAACCTTTTTTAAGGCTTACACATTAGTTTTGGAGAAAGTACCCATTCACGCCGGACCGGATATACAATTTGGATGAGAGTTCATTGTCGACTGTTATGAAGCCAGTCAAGGTTGTGTGTGCGAGAGGCCAGCCAGTAGCCACGCAGGTAACTCGTGAACGCGGTGACAGCAGGACGTTTGTGGGCATTTTAAATGCTGTGGGCAGTCCATCCCTCCAGTGTTATAATTCCCCAAAGCCGATGGAATCCCGCTTTCATGAGGAACACGATCTTTGGTTCCAAAGGGATATTTCATCCTAGTGGCTGGATGAATGGTGAATGCTTCGTGCAGACACTTCAGCATCTCCATGAGAAGTTTGTTCTTCTGTAGAGAACAAGATTCTTCTGATCATGGACAATGCTGAATGTACATGAACATTCAGCCTGTTTATTTGCGATAATGCATGGTATCGTGATTGTTACCTTGCCTCCGCATACAACAGACAAAATCCAGCCATTGGATGTGAGTGTCTTTGGTCCCTTTAAGACATTCCTGCGTGCCTACTGAACGACCCCCGCGCTATGCACCCTAACGAGCACATAACAGTCCACAAGTTGCCAGAGTTTGCTTCTGAGGCATGGACCAAAGCCCCTACCCCCTCCAACATTCTCAGTGGTTTCCGGCGGGCTGGTATATGGCCACTCAATCGCAACATCTTCCCAGATGATGTGTTTTTAGGAGCGCATGTAAACCGAGCGACCGGCACCACCAGAAATTTTTAGTGGAAGTTACTCCAACTTTTCTGATGGAGGAAGTTCAGATGGAGAGGAGCGACTGGCTGAAGGCCATACCTCAGAAGCTATACCCCCTTCCCCCTGTGTCTCCCCGGCTAGATGATGTGCCTGCCACTCCGGGGCCCAGCACGACAGAGCCTGCCACCCCGAGCACCAGCACGACAGAGCCTGCCCACCCCGGGCCCCAGCACGACAGAGCCTGCCACCCGGGCCCCAGCACGACGCCCCCCCGCCACCCCGGGCCCCAGCACGACAAAGCCCGCCAAACCCCAGCCCCAGCACGACAGAGCCTGCCACCCCGGGCCCAAACACGAGCCCCCTGCCACCCGGGCCCGAGCACGACGCACCCTGCCCCCCAGGACACCCTTCTCAACAGACAGACTTAACCCCAGAGTGGTCAGGGGCCCTTCCCTAAGGCTAATCCCCGTCCTTATGGAAAGGGACGGAAGAGGGTGCGGGCCTGCATTTTAACCGAGAATGAGGAGGCAATATCTGACCTGAGGTTGAAGGCAGAGAAGAGGCAGAAGCTGGAAGACAAAAAGAAGGCAGCGGCTTTAAAAAAAAAACATGGGAAAGAAGAAGGGTCCACAGCGGAAGAAGTCTGTGCCTGTCCCGGAGGAAGACACCCCTGACGAGGAGGAGGTTGATGATGTCCGACTTCAGGGTGGACGACTCCTCCCAGTACTCGGATGAGGTGGACGACGAGGGCACCTGGACTGCAGCATCATACCCTTTTGCTGCGAAAACATCACAGGTGGGGGACTTTGTTCTGGTTCAGCTGAAGCTGGAGGAGGGAAGGGGTGTGGGCACATTAGTGTGCTATGTTGCTCAGTGTTGGCCATCATGGAGGATGGAAAATTAAAACCTTTTTTTCCTCCGGATGAAGTCCGCTAACACCCCAGACACGTCACCTTCCCTACCATCCTAGATGAAGCTTCTGTTGATCCAGAACAGTGCAAGGGTGTCCCAGCAAACATTGTCATGACGGGCCGGCATCAAATTAGTGCCGGCAAATCACAAACGGCATATTGGCATTGAATCGGCAAACCCTAATGAAGTTATCGGCCTGGCTACGGGCCGACAACTTGTGCGTTCAAAGTTTGCACCCCGGGCCTGTGTCGGTTTCGTTACGGGTTTTTGTGTCAAAATCTGTGTCGGCAACCCCTAACCAAACTATTGCCACTACTGAGCCACAAACGGGCCGACATAGCATCATATCGTGCCATAAGCGGGCCAACACAGCAACTGCATCGTGCCCAAGAGCGATTTAGCATCCATAGTGCATAAGCGGGCCTACACAGCACTGAATCGGCCACAAGCAGCGATTTACATCAAATAGTGCCACAAGAGCCGACTTAGCATTGAATAGTGCCACAGCGGCCGACTAGATTTGATAGTGCACAAGTGGCCAATATAGCAGCTGAATAGTGCCAAGCAGCGATAAGCAGTGATCGCGTACGTTCAATGACGGGTAGGGCACGCCGCTATGTTACCCTGCCACGATGCGCAGTACGACGCTGATTCACAAGCGGAAACTTGACAAGCCTCCTGGACCAGAACATTATCGTCAGATTCGCTTATTTACCTAAATGTTACAAAACTTAACTCCAAACCTATCCAAAATTTAACCAAACCTAAATGAACCTAAACCAAACGTAACTTAACCCACAACTTTAACCATTATTTTATATATAATAGCAAGGTATATTGGTACTTAAGTTGATTAGGTAAATTAAGTGAAGTTAGGCTGGTTAGATTGATTTAGTTTGTTAGGTTTAAGATAGGTTTGGGTAAGTTTTGTCAGACGTATTAGGTCAAATAGCGAATCGATGATACATGTTCTGGTCCTGGAGCGTGGCCAATGTTTCCTGTGAGACACATCGCAGCTTGCGTAGTCGGCAGGGTAGCTATCTGGGCAGGGCTAGCTAGCGGGCGCTAACACCGCCAACTTTAAATGACACAGGTTTGTGAATGGATCACATGTTGCCCAGGATTGAATGGTTTCTCAACTCTTACAGTATGAGCTAAGGGACCAATAGCGCTATAGTGCAACAAGAGATAAAAATATCCTATTACTTCAAATTAAGCCATTACACATCAGTCTCGCTGCAGTACTGTCGCCTGTGGTTGAGTCAGTCTGGCACTGGCAGTCAGCAATCCAATTTACAATGGTGCCCATACACTATCAGCCGATGCCTAACAAAAATAAATACTGTAAATGCAACAATAACATTAATTTGTGTATATAAATATAATGTTTCATAAGAATATAATGCATGTATTGTTACAAAAGTGGGAAAAAAAAGTCCAGATAAATGTGTAAAATTTTATTAATGAACGACAATACGAAATAAAAAACAAATAAATACATGAATGAATATAAATATTAAATAAATCAAAATTATACATGATATTAATATTAATTATATATTATCATATTAATATATATAATATATATTAGTGATAAATATATATATATATATAATTATATATATATAAATTACCATAACGTATAGTTATACAGGAAGACTCTTTATGGAGCTGTCATCTGCTCACGCACTATCATTAAACTATGTATATATGTGACAGTCATGATATATAGACTGCAAATCTAAATGAGAACGCAAGAAGTAAATTGGATAGTATCATCGACGTCAACCTCATAAGACATATGGGAAAAATCTGACGTTAAAACAGAAAGAAGAAGAGAAAATGTAGCCTGAAATTCTATCAATCTCCGTAAATTAGGTAGGTAGGTTGAAGGAAAAAAAGATAACGAAAGTATCAGAAAATTATCAGTTTACTAAACATGAGAAACTTATAACAACTCAGAGGTTTCATCTCAACCATAGCAATCGGATAAATATAAAAAATTTCCCACCATCGTCAGATGATGCAGGGGTGGTGTCCTGTACAGCAGGCCACTGGTGTCCTCTTCTGTTTGCAATAAGATACCATGTGCCAATGCTCCTATGTGGTGTCTTCACCACCTAAAGGCTTGATACAAGTTGCTCTGAAAAGAAACTAAGATAGATTTTCATGATACGATGCACTCGTCATTAAGGTGGTTACATAAAATCCTTTGCAGAATTTATATGTTCTACGCCAAAACTTCACAAAGAGATTTGTTCAACCTGCAATCACTTCAATACACCTTACAATACAATAGTACCACATCAGTGGGCCGTACACGAGGATGGAGGCCTGCGGCCATGCCCCCCCCCCCTTTGCAAAGAAAAATTAGCCATAGTAGCACCAAATAATAATATATAATATATATATCATATATCTATATATTATATATATATATAGATATAGTAGATAATAGATAGATGATGTAACTAGATAGATAGAATAGATAGATAATTAGATAGATAGATTAACAAAATTGGCTTTATTAAAAAAAAAAAAAACAAATGTTTTTTTATGATTTACTTATATTTTTTAATTTCTATATATATTTATTTTTTTATTTATATATATTGTATTTTTATTTTTTATTTTGATTTTGATATATATAATGTGATTTTAAATATTTTATTTATAAAATTTTTTATTTTTTTTATTTTTATTATTTTTTGATTTTATATATTTATATTTTTCTTATTTTATTTATTTATTTTTTTATATATTTTATTTTTGGATTATTTTTTTTATATAATGTATTTTTATTATATTTTATATATATTTTTTTTCTATTTTTTTTTTTTCATTATTTTTATTTAATTTTAATATATTTTTTTATTATTTATTATATTTTATATATATTTATATATATTTAGATTATATATATATATATTATATATATATATATTTTTTTTTTTTTTTTTTATATTTTTTATTTTATTTTTTATTATTTTTATATATTATATATATATATATATATATATATATATATATATATATATATATATATATATATATATATATATATATATATATATATAATATATATATATATATATATATATAGGCCCCCCCTTTTCAATTTTCTGGGTACGCCATGACCACAATACAAAGACCATATAATAGACCACAATACAAAGATGTTGGTGCAAATCATAATGATGAAAAGCTGTCTAAACTATTTTATGATTACTTAAACTAGTTGCATTGTACAAATCCTGTGAAGTTGAGAGATAAACGTTATTTAGTAATCCTTATAGTATCCTAAACTTTGGTCATTTACGACATTTATTCTTTTTTTCTTACACCTATTTCTGCACTTTCGGGGTGTCGCATAAACTAAAATTTACACTCTACCAAATCCATACGCAATGCATCTTTACCTAGAATTGAGATCAGGCACAGAGTGTAAAATAATACCCACTAATCTAACCAGGACATTGTTTGTGTAGCCTATCCTGAAGCAAGAGTAATGGGGAGATAACTGCAAAATGAGGCATTTCCGATTTTTTTTAAAAAAAGACCATCATTCTTAACACACCAGAATACATAGGAATATAATTTTTTTAACCACATACTCAATTAATGGTTGAAAGTACCAAAATATCTTAAGAAATACTGCTAATGGTCAGATTTACAAGTTGAAGGCAGTTATAACTACGTGCCTTGTAATGTATCAAACGCAGTAGAACCGAGGCAGGTGTTGCTTCTTTAAATGAGATGACAGTTAAAAGTAGGACAGCATTTCTAAAAATACACTTTTTAGACGTTTTGACGGAAAAAAAAACACTCTCCATTTGTAAAAGTATCAAATAATAACCTAATGAAACTATTAAACTAACTTAATCTGACCCTCAAACTAACCTAACTTAGCCTTGCCCTTAAACTAACCTAACTTAGCCTTGCTCTTAAAACTAACCTAACTTAGCCTTGCCTTAAACTAACCTAGCTAAGAAACATTTTATGTTTGCACAACATTTAATTGCTACTTTCACACTCGTTCTCATCACTTAACACTTTAACACTTTATTATGTTTGCCATTTACAATATTTATGATGATTATAACAGGATATGGGTTGCAAAACAGCCCTTTACAAGCAAACGCTTTTTGGGCAAAGTGTGGAGAGAGAGGGAAAACACACATCTATAGAAACAGTAGAAAGGTGAAAAGACTTGAATCCAGACACAGTCATGTTCTAAATATTAGCCCAGTAGGGTCAGTACTGCTGTAACCAAAGGCTACATCATACACCCATTCATCACAATCACCAGTAAAACTGCAGTTAGTACAATATCCTCTTTTGACCAAAATTCTCCTGACATAACTGGGGGGCTGCGCCATCCAGACCCCCACCCCCACTAGTTAACTAACCTAGCCTGGGCATTGATTACTATCTATTATAACCTCGCTGGAGGAGGGGGGATTTCGCCCCTCCAGACCCCCCATGTGTATATCTCATTTCGTCGGGTTATAGGGATTAGAAATGCTGCAAATTGTCAGTTCTATAACTTGAGGACTGTTATAACTCGTGCCTTGTAATGCTTTAAACTGATTACAGTAGAACCAATCACCAAGTAAACTTTCTCCACGTACAAGCCTTATTACTTAACTCCCTGAAGCGGTACAATTCTAGAGTCCTTTCCCGCCCTTATTAGCGGGGGTTTTCCTCCAGACCTTCACAGATCACTTGTGATACCTCTAACACGTAATTATAAAGTGGAGGAGAGCTGCCCTTCACCCTCCTCCCCCTAAACGACCCCTTGAACCCTCCAAAATATACTATGGTAAATATTAATATTCTACCCTCACTATAACCTAACCTAACCTCAATATAACCTAGCCTAACCTCGCTATAACCAAGCCTAACCTTACTAATAACCTCCTAGAGGGACCCAAAAAAAATAATTACTAACCTTACCTCAATATAACCTAACCTAGCCTGGTAGAATTCTATTTCCCCGCAATTAAGTCTCGCTAGGAGGTTATTGGTAAGGTTTGGTAAAGTTATAGTGAGGTTAGGTTAGTAAAATTATTTTGGGCGATCCAGACCATGGGGTCATTTAGGGGGGGCAGGGGGGTTGAAGGTGGCATCTTTCCCTACTTTATATTTACGTGTTAGAGGTATCTGAAATGATCTGTTAAGGTCTGGAGGAAAAAAAAACACTAATAAGGGCGGGAAAGGACTCTAGTATTTATCTGAGGTAAAGGCAAAGTTCTGAGGCTTTTAAAGTCTGTCTATATATTTGAGCATTATCTCTCTAAGTTGTCACCACCCTTTCCTACGTACCTTTATAAGTCTTTGTGGAGTAGATGAAGTCGATCCTCAGCCTGAGAGGCCTGTAAGAGCAGTAAATGTAGCGCCGCGGGCGCCCGGCCACTTCCACTGGTAATATTTTGAATATTGGCTTCGAGACAACGCCGTCACAACGGGCGCGAGTGGCCAACAGCTGGCTACGATTCAGCCACCTAATAATCAACAATTATCCTTAATCCGAGCTTTGAATCCTATTTAAGTCCTTCGGCCCGGCCATTCATGTCACATCCACTTAATATATTATCCTTGGGCCGAGTCAAGGAAGACTGTGTTGGGCCTGTACGAATTTATCAATAATTGGCCCGATATACAGGTCCCACTGCAGGGCCGACCATCGCTTCATCCGATTTGCCGGAAACCAGTTGCCCATGCGCCGTGCGATATACCCGGCACAAGCCGACACAGCCAGCATAGCCCATGTTGCCGGGGTATATATATATATAATAATAATATTATATATATATATATATATATATATATATATATATATAATAATAATATATTGTTGGGGGTGAGTGTTTGTTTGGTCTATTTGGTATAGGTCAGTAATACCTGTTTTAACAATTATTACAGTATCTGTTTGGTTTTGCGTGTGTAGGTGATTCTAAACAGAAGGTCATTCATACTGCGATACCATTATTTATCTGCCTATTGGTAATATGTCCATGATTATGTACTGGCCCAATTTTCTGTATTCAACATGCAACAGTCCTGCATGTACGGATGTAAATCTAGCTGATGGAAATTCCTTAATAAAATTAAATTGATCACTATGTTCTTTCTATTTACCTTCTAATGAATTATATATACAGTCAAAATATAAGGTGAATAAAGTCATAGGAACAGGGAATAAAACAAAAGGCAGGTATGGATGCTTAAAAAGAAATACTTAAGACACCCTAAAAAGCTGCTGTGTTTGATTTCATCCTGAAGATGCGCACGCGTCCGTCCTCAAACTTTAAAACACACCCCCCTATCCTCTAGATTACTATCCTTGCGTGTACCAGGGCCGTTCTACTGACCTTGGCTACAACCAAAACTGCTATAAACTGCTGTCACTAAGCTACCACAACTGCAAAACTTATACTACTACAACTTATACTACTACTACCCACCAATTCTGACACAGTCAGGGAACTTGTTACTACCTCTAGTTACTGTTTTACTACTACTACTACTACTACTAGTGCCACCACTTCTGCAATCGTTAGTGCAACTTACTACTATTTATAACCTCTGGTTACAACAATAACTTTTTTTTTTTTACATCTTTGGCTATAGCGCCTGTAGGCAGTGGTGACCCAGGGATCGGATGGTAGCGTTCTTGAGGTTCCCTTGAGGGCTGCTGTGATGGTTGGCCCTCGCCCGTGGTTGCGCAGGCAGGGATTTTTATAGTGAAGCCTGTGATTAGAGGCTCAGCCGCCCCCCTGTGTCCTCCGATGCAACTCGCCCAATCGAAGATAAGAGTAATGTGCAGGGTATTCGGGTGTTCTTAGGCACTCGGACGTACATAAAGGTATCGTCGGGGA
>JACEEZ010012580.1:15000-20000 GCA_016584305.1 Chionoecetes opilio | reverse complement strand
ATTTTTTTACTTTATGTGTATATTGGCAGTGCGTTTAGGGTGTCTGCTGTAGATTCCTCGCCTGATGCCCACTCTGTATCTTCCAAGTCATCATAGGAAGGGGTTTGTTGTGTTGGTTCTCGAATATTCCTCCACCCCATTCGCCCCTCATTTTATACGCCTCCTCCAGGTCTACTAAAGCATTTGCCGGGCAAACTCTATCATTGTGAAGAAGCACATATAGTAGTGACATTGTATCGAAGTGGCGAAAAACAATTGGCCAGAAGCAAGGGAGATGTGTGTTTCCAAACATACCGTCTCGGCTATTTGGTTTGGTGCAGGCGGGCGCAAGATGTGAGTAGAGACTGTTTTGCGTGGAAAAAGGGTCAGGGCGACCAGAAAAACTCAAAGGAACACTGATCAACTGCTCAAAGGATTGTAGATGTCAATGATAATTTGAGCAGTTTTTAGCAGTAGTGAGATCTTGCCAGCTGCAAGATGTCACTCCGTCTTAGGGTAAGATCTATATTGGCACAAAAACTGCATCCGAAACTATCTTATTTAGGTACGACGTTGCGGAAAAGGAAATGTGACGCACCATCCACTAGTTTAGCAAAAAATCAATGTTTGCATGCTTGTTAGCGAATATTGATTTTCGCATTGAAATGATGGACAAGGTTTTTGCATTTAAGGGACTACTAGTTTCTTCTCAGAGGTATCGTATCAGCGCTCAAGGAGAGTTGTATTGGCTACCACGCTGCACTCAAGATCATTTCTATTATAATTTAGTAACACACAAAAAAGTTAGTAACTCATCTGGGAGATCATAATTATCCCCAGGAGTCCGCAGATCAAACGGGAATCGCAAAACTTGTCTTGCAAATCAAATTAAAGTCCAAAAGAGCATGCACTAATAGCTGATGCGTATGAGTGATGGATGCTTGACCGAATTACGTTCAGCATGTCTGCTGGTGGTGTTTAAGAAAACCAGGGCACACTATTTGCTTCTGTAGGCCTGGAAATGTTTAAGTCTTGGGCCCTAGTGACTTTCAAGAAAAAGTCGAATGTCTCTGTTCGAAAAACGTTTCCTGGGAATCGCTGAAGCCATTAACATTGTCACGGAGGTCGCTTAAGGCAAAACCTTGTCCATCTTTCAATGCGAAATCAATGTTCTCTAACATATGGGTGATCAAGATCATGGGAGTGGGAGCGTATTGCAGATTGAGAAGGGGAAGAAATAAGACCTCGAGAAATCTAACCCTTAGGTTCGCAGAACATAAAGGTGTTTCTGCTTGTACTGGCAGACTTATTTCTTCTCCTTCTCAATCTGCAATACACTCCCACTCCCATGATCTTGATCACCCAATCTCTATTAATGATTTAAGAATCCTATCAAAGGCAAACTTCTATAGTGATTACTAAAATTATTAGAATCCTTTTACACATCAAAAGCCTTGTCTCCGATTTAATAAGCAAGTCACCTCATACCAATTACATATACTCAAATGAAATTATCACACTGTTTCGATCGTTCGACTCTCGTTTCGATCGCTCCATAGGAACTGAAATGCTACCTGTAAAATCATTATTCATTCAGTCCTCTGCCAACCTAGACAGCATACACACCAAGGTTTGTTAAGTACTAGGAAATAGACGTCCACACTAAAGATGTGGAACGTGTCCAAGCTCGCACAGGCTAAAGTCAACTTTTTAAATACCCTCACCTTAAAATACTTCTATTACAACCTGACCTAACCCAACCTAACCTTCACCATCCCTTTTTTTTCTTTACTTTTTACAAAGAAAAGAAAAGGGGCTAAAATTGTTAATTTGGGTTTTAAAACCATAAGATGGTATTTATTTAATCAAAGAAATTTACTAAACTCCAGCATAAATCTGCTCTTCTTTGTTTGCCTGGTGTTGAATTATCAGCAAGAATAGTGTGACTTCTTGTTGGTTTGATTCAGTCTTGCTCAAGCACATGCAGTGGCATACATGGCATGCAGCAATGGCCCCCCTTTAGCAAAGAATAAATTATATAAATATAAATATTTATTATGTATATATCTATATATATATTATATTATATATATATATATATCTACTATATATATTATATATATCTATATATTATATATATATATATATATATATATATATATATATATATATATATATATTATATATATATATATATACATATTATCTACATATATACATATATATACATCTATACATATATATACATATCATATATATATAATATATATATAAATATATATATATAATATATATATACAATATATACATATATACATATATACAATTACTAAATATATATATATATATATATATATATATATAATATATAATATATATATCTATTATAATATGTATATATTATATATATATATATATATATATATATTATATATATATATATATTATATATATATATATATAATACACATATTGATATATATATACATAATTATATACTATATATTATTATATATAACATATATATATATTATATATAATATATACATATATATATATACATATATATATATATATATATATATATATATATATATACAATAATATACATATATATATATAAACTTATATATATATTATCATAAGCCTCGCCTTTATCCTCAGGCCAAAATGGCCAACATCTCCGCCTCTTGAGTACCCTGCACCTACTACTGGAAGCCCTACGGCGCTTTTGGGTATGGCAGGTTACTACCGGAGATTCTGTCCCAACTCTCGCGACCGCTCACCGTCCCTCTCACCCGGCTCACTAGTGGAGGCTGTGACCTACAAAATGGACGGACCGTCTGCCAAGCCGCCTTCAACAATTAAGAACTCCTGTCCCAGGGTTTCCCGTGCTTCATCGCTCCCGACTTTCGCCAAACCCTTTGCTCTGCAAACAGATGCCAGCGACACCGCCTTAGGAGCTGTACTCTTACAAGAGGTGGAGGCATCTTCACCCCTTGGGATCCACTCCAGCAAGTTACCAATCAACACCTCTCGAGGTCCTCTTCCTCCAACCTTACAACCTGACTATCATCCACATCAAGGGGCACCGACAACATCATGGCAGGACGCTCTCGCTTCGCCACTAGAGGCTCAACCTTGACCAGTTCAACTCCTACGACTCACTTCATCCAGTGGCGTCGTCCTTATTGGGGGAGGTATCATAGCCTCGCCTTATCTCATCCTGTGGACACGCACACACACACACACACACACACACACACACACACACAACACACAACACACACACCACACACACACACACCACACTGCCTGAGTACCACTAACTACCCTTCCTCAATCAACACGAAGGAAGGCACCGGACACTACTCCGGGATCTCGCCGGTTTGTTTCGACTCAAAAATTGAGTGAGCAGCCCCAGGCAAAAACGAGGGCAATTTATAAACCTGTTTTCTTTTATTAGTCATGTATCTGTATATAGCTGAAAGCGTTACTACTCTCTCGAGGAACATAGCAGTAACACCATTCTGGGCATTTAAGTAAAGTACCAACCAGTCAACATTAGCACCGGGGGACTTACTCAAGTCAACTCACATTATTATTATTAGCTTTACTACTGGTGGTGAAATTATCTTCAGTATTCTTTTTGTGTTTTCTCTAGGGTTAATTTATCTTGTGTTATGTACATATTGGTCATTTAGTTATATAAGCATTTCTTAGTCATCTCTGTTTGTGCTTCAAAAGCAAGATCATCTTAACTCCTTGCTACAAGGTGATTTACTTTTGATATTATAAATTGTTATTGTATCTATTCTGTCCTAACCTTTTGTTATGGTTTCGGCGTTTCAGTCTCGCTACTCATTCCTCTAGGACAACTCACTGTCTCGCTTCGTAACAATATAAATATATATATATAATATATATATATATTATATATATATATATATTGTTACGAGCGGAGGACAGTGAGTTGTCTAAGGAAATGAGTATGCGAGATGAAACGCCCGAAACCATAACAAAAGTGATGGAAAGAAGTAGATAAACAATAACAATTTAATAATATCAAGTAAATCACCTTGTAGAAAAGGAGTAGATGATCCTTGCTTTTGAAGCCCAAACAGAGATGACTAAGAAAATGCTTATATAACTAAATGACCAAGATGTCATAACACAAGAAATTTAACCCTAGAGAAAAAACACAAAAAAGAATACTAAGATGAATTTCACCACCAGTAGTAAAGCTAATAATAATAATGTGAGTTTGTACTTGAGTAGAGTCCCGGTGCTAATGTTGCATGGTTGGGTACTTACTTAAAGGCAACAAAGGAAAAAATTTTTTTGGGTGTTACTGCTATGTTCCTAGAGAGAGTAGTAACGTTGCTATATACAGATGGACTGACTATATAAAAGGAAAACGAGGTTTATAAATGCTCCTCGTATTTTGCCTGGGCTGCTTCACTCAATTTGAGTCGAAACAAACGGCGAGATCCGGAGTGTCCGTGCTTCCTTCGTGTTGATTGAGGAAGGGTAGTAGTTTGTACTCCAGGGCAGTGTGTGTGTGTGGTAGTGATTTGTGTGTGTGTTTGTGTGATGTGTGGTGTGTGTGTTGTGTGTGTTGTGTGTTGTGTGGTGCGTGTCACACAGGATGAGGATAAGGCGAGGACTTATGATAACTCCCCCCCAATAAGACGAACGCCACTGGGATGAATGGAGTCGTAGGAGTTTGAACGGTCAAGGTGAGCCTCTAGGTGCGAGGCGAGAGCGTCTGCAATGAGTTGTCGGTGCCCCTTGATGTGGATGATAGGTATGTTGTAAGGTTGGAGGAAGAGAGACCCATCGGAGAAGTCGTTGATTGTAAACTTGTGGAGTGGTATGCCAAGGGGTGAAGATAGCCCTCCACCTCTTGTAAGAGTACAGCTCCTAAGGCGGTGTCGCTGGCATTGTTTGCAGAGAAAAGGGTTGGCGAAGTCGGGAGCAGATGAGCACGGGGACCTGGGACATGGAAGTTCTTAAGTTGG
>JACEEZ010012580.1:0-10000 GCA_016584305.1 Chionoecetes opilio | reverse complement strand
AGAGAGAAAGAGAGCAGAGAGAGAGAGAGGGAGAGAGAGATGAGAGAGGAGAGATGAGCGAGGAGACGGAGAGAGGACGAGAGAGAGAGCAGAAGAGAGACAGAGAGAGAGGAGAGAAGAGAGAGAGATGAGAGACCAGAGAGAGAAGAGAGAGAAAGGGAGGAGAGAGATGGAGAGAGAGAAGAGGAGTGAGCCGAGGAGAATCCAGGAGAGGGAGAGCGAGAGAGAGGAGAGATGAGAGAGATGATAGAATGAGAGAGGAGAGAGAGAGAGAGAGCTGAGGAGAGAGAGGAAGGAGAGAGAGAACGAGGAGAGAGAGATGAGAGTGAGAGAGCGCGAGAGAGAGAGGAGAGAGAGAGAGAGAGAAGGGGGGAATGTATATAGCAACACATTATCACAAAATCTGTTTTATCAAGACTATGTGAGCTTATAGACTATAACTCTGGCGGTATAAAGAATTTGGCATTGTGCTAAGATTTACTGGCTTATTAGTAGTTGGGGAGGGCCGGCAGCAGAGTGGTTAGCGTCTACCGACTGGCGCTTCTCGGTGAAAAACAAAAACCCCCCGAGTTTCCATCCCCTGACGATAACCTTTATGTACCGTACGAGTGGCCTAAGAACACCCGAATACCCTGCCCATTAACTCTATCTTCGAATTGCGAGTGCATCGGAGGGGGTGGGGGGGGGGGGAAACACAGGGGGGCGGCAGAGCCTCTAATCACAGGGCGTCACTATAAAAATCCTAGCCTGGCAACCACACGGGCGAGGGCCAAACACACAGCAGCCCTCAAGGGAACCTCAAGAACCACCATCCGATCCTGGGTCACCCACTGCCTACAGGCGCTATAGGCAAAGATGTAAAAAAAAAAAAAAGTTCATTGTTGTAAACAGAGGTTATAAAGAGTAGTAGGTGCACTAACGATTGCAGAAGTGGTGGCAGGGTAGTAGTAGTAGTAGTAGTAAAAGCAGTAATAGAGGTAGTAAAAGTTGCCCGACTGTGTCAGAATTGGTGGTAGTATAGTATAAGTTGTTAGTGTATAAGTGCAGTTGTGGGAGCTTAGTGACAGCAGTTGATCAGCAGTTTGGTTGTAGCCAAGGTCAGTAGAACGGCCCTGGGTAGCAACCAAAGATTAGTATATAGAGGATAGGGGGTGTGTTTTTTTTAAAGTTGGAGGACGACCGCTCGCGCCATCTTCAGGACAATGAAAATCCGAAACACAGCAGCTTTAGGGGTGTCTTAGTATTTCTATTTAAAGCCATCCCATTACCCTTGCCTTTTTGTTTATTCCCTTCCTATTACTTTATTCACCTTATATTTTGACTTTATATATAAATCAGTAGAGGTAAATAGAAGAAACAAGTGATCAATTTTAATTTTATTAGGAATCCACAGCTAGATTTGACATCCAGTACAGGCAGGACTGTTGCCAATGTTGAATACAGGGAAAATATTGGGACAGATATCATACTCATGGACATATTACCAATAGGCAGATAATAATGGTTATTGCAGTATGAATGACTCTTCTGTTAGAATCACTACACAACGCAAAACCAAAACAGATACTGTTAATAATTGTAAAACAGATTAGCCTGACTCTATACCAAATAGAACAAAAAAACAATCACCCCAACAAATATATATATATATATATTACTATATATATATATATATATATATAATAAATTATATATATTATATATATATATAAATACCCAGCAAAACATGGGCTATGCGGGGACTGTTGTCGGCTTGTGCCGGGTTACGTATCGGGAACGGCGGCAGGCAAACTTGGTTTTTCGGCAAATCGGATGAAGCCGAGTCGGCCCTGCGGGGAACTGTATATCGGGCCAATTATTGATAAATTCGTACAGGACCAACACAGTCTTCCTTGACGCGGCCCAAGGCATAATATTTAAGTGGATGTGACATGAATGCCGGGCCGAAGGACTTAAATAGGGTTCAAAGCGCGGATTAAGGATAATGTTGATTTATAGGTGGCTGAATCGTAGCCAGCTGTTGGCCACTCTCGCCCGTTGTGACGGCGTTGTCACGAAGCATATTCAAAATATTACCAGTGAAAGTGGCCGGGCGGCCGCCACCGTCTACATTTTACTGCTCTTACAGGCCTCTCAGGCTGAGGAATCGACTTCATCTACTCACAAAGACTTCTAAAGGTACGTAGGAAAAAGGTGGTGCAACTTAGAGAGGATAAAGCTCAAATACTATAGACAATACTTATAAAAGCCTCAGAACTTGCCTTTACTCCGATAAATACTAGAGTCCTTGCCCGCCCTTATTAGTTGTTTTTTTTTCCTCCAGAACTTAACAGATCATTTCAATACCTCTAACACGTAAATATAAAGTAGGGAAAGATGCCACCTTCAAACCCCCCTTGCCCCCCCTAAATTCCTTCTGGATACCCCAAAATAATTTTACTTAACCTAACCTCACTATAAACTTTACCAAACCTTACCAATAACCTCCTAGCGAGAATTAATTGGCGGGGAACTAGAATGCTACAGGCTAGGTTTAGGTTATATTGAGGTGGTAAAGGTTAGTAAATTAATTTTTTTGGGTCCTCTAGGGAGAGTTATTAGTAAGCGTTAGGCATGGTATAGTGAGGGTTAGGCTAGGTTATATTGAGGTTAGGTTAGGTTATAGTGAGGGTTAGAATAGTAATATTTACCATTGTATATTTTGAGGGTTCAAGGGGGTCGTTTAGGGGGGAGGGAGTGTTGAAGGGCAGCTCTCCTCCACTTTATAATTACGGGTTAGAGGTTATCACAAGTGATCTGTGAAGGCTACTGGAGGAAAACCTCCCGCTATAAGGGCGGGAAAAGGACTCTTAGAAATTGTACCGCTTCAGGGAGTTAAGTAATAGGCTTGTACGTGGAGAAGATGTTTACTTGGTGGATTGGGTTCTACTGTAATGCAGTTTAAAGCATTACAAGGCACGAGTTATAACCGTCCTCAAGTTAAGAAACTTGACCAAATTTGCGCATTTCTAATCCCTATAACCCGACGGAAAATGAGAATATAAACACATGGGGGGTCTGGAGGGGAGAAATCCCCCCCCCACCTCCCAGCGATCCACGAGGTTATATAGAAAGTAAATCAATTGCCCAGGCTAGGTTCGTTACATAAGCGGGGGGGGGGGGTCTGAAATGGGCGCAAGCCCCCCAGTTATGTTCAGTGAGAATTTTGGTAAAAGAGGATATACTAACTGCAGTTTTTACTGGTGATTGTGAATGAATGGTTGTCTGATGTAGCCCTTTGGTACAGCAGTTACTGACCTACTGGGCTAATATTTCGAACATGACGTACTTTGTCTGGATCAAGGTCTTTTCACCTTTCTACAGTTTCTATAGATGTGTGTTTCCCCTCTACTCCTCCACACCTTTTGCCAAAAAGCCGTTTGCTTGTAAGGGCTGTTTGCAACCTTTCAACACCAATACCTGTTATAATCATCATAAAATATTGTAAAATGCAAACATAATAAAGTGTTAAAGTGATGAGAACGAGTGTGAAAGTAAGCAATTAAATTGTTGTGCAAAACATTTTTTTTTAAATGTTCTTAGGCTAGGTTAGTTTAAGGGAAGGCCTAAAGTTAGGGTTAGTTTAAGAGCAAGGCTAAGGTTAGGTTAGTTTAAGGGCAAGGCTAAGTCTAGGTTGAGTTTGAGGGTCAGATTAAGTTAGTTTAATAGTTTCATTAGGTTATTATTTGATACTTTACAAATGGAGAGTGTTTTTTTCCGGCAAAAGTCTAAAAAGGGTATTTTTTAGAAAAAAATGCTGTCACTACTATTTTAACGTCATCTTCATTTAAAGACGCAACACCTTGCCTCGGTTCTACGACAGGTTTAATACATTACAAGGCACGTAGTTATAACTGCCCTTAAACTTGTAAATCTGCCAATAGCAGTATTTCTTAAGATATTTTTGGTACTTCAACCATTAATTGAGTATGTGGGTTAAAAATTCTTTTCCTTATGTATTCTGGTGTGTTTAAGAATGATGGGTCTTTAAAAAAAAATCGGAAATGCCTTCATTTTGGCAGTTATCTCCCATGACTTTTTGATTCAGGATAGGCTACGCAAACACATGTCACTGGTTAGATTAGTGGGTATATTTTACACCACTCTGTGCCTGATGCAATTCTAGGTAAAGATGCATTTCGGCGTATGGATTTGGTAGAGTGTAAATTTTAGGTTTATGCGACACCCCGAAAGTCAGAAATAGGTGTAAGGTGGAAGAAAACAAAGAATAAATGTCGTAAATGACCAAAGTTTAGGATACTATAAGGATACAAATAATATTATTATCTCTTAACTTCACAGGGATGTGTACAATGCAACTAGTTTAAGTAATCATAAAAATAGTTTTAGACAGCTTTTCATCCATGTAATTGATTTGACCCAACACTCCTCTGTATTGTGGTCTATTCATATGGGGTATTTGTATTGTGGCAGTGCGTCGTACACAGAAAATTGAAAAAGGGGGGGGCCAAATATATATATAATATATAATATATATATAATATATATATATATATTTATATATATTATATAATATATATATATATATTATATATTATATATATATATATATATATATATATTAATATATATATAGATATATTATTATATATTAATATATATATATATTATATATATATATACTATTATATATATTATATATCTATATATATATTAAAAATATATATTATATATATATATTTATATATATATATATATATATATATATATATATATAATATATATAATAAAAATAAAAAAATATGAGAAAACAATTTAAAAAAAATATAAAAAATAAAAAAAATAAAAAAATATAATATATATAAAATCTTAAAATCTATCACATAAAAAAAATATATATAACCAAATTATAAATAAAGTAAAATAAGAAAAAATATATTATATATATAAAATCAAGAAATAATAAAAAAAAAATATGACAAAAAATATATATATAAAAGTGCATAAAAATCCACATTTAATATAAAAAAAAAAAATAAAAAAAAATCTAAAAAAAAAAAAAAAATACAATATATTAGAAAATAAAAAAAATAAAAGAAATAAGAAAATAAAAAAATATTAAGAAAATCATAAAAAAAACCTATTTTTTTTTATTTTTTTAATCAAGTTCATTTGTTTATCTCTCTCTCTCTCTCTCTCTCTCTCTCTCTCTCTCTCTCTCTCCTTCTCTCTCTCCTCCTCTCTCTATCTCTCTCTCTCTCTCTCTCTCTCTCTCCGCTCTCTCTCTCTCTCTCTCTCTCTCTCTCTCCCTCTCTCTCTCTCTCTCTCTCTCTCTCTCCTCTCTCTCTCTTCTCTATCTATTGGCTATATTTTTTCTTTGCAAAGGGGGGGGGGGGGGGGGCATGGCCGCATGGCCTCCATCCTCGGTACGCCACTGATTGTGGTCTCTATTGTTATGTAAGGTGTAATTGAAGTGATTGCAGGTTGAACAAATCTCTTATGTGAAGATTATGGCCGATAGAAATCTTATTATAAGAATCTGTAAAGAGTTATGTAAACTTATGGACAGGCATCGGATCATGAAAATTAATCTTAGTTTTCTTTTGCAAAGCCAACTTGTGATCAAGCCTTTTACGGTGGTGAAGAAGGCACCAACATGGGAGCATGGCACATGGTATCTTTAATGAAACAGAAGAGGACACCAGTGGCCTGCTGTACAGGACCAGCCCTGCACATCTGACAGGGATGTGGGAATTCTATTATTTAATCCGATTGCTATGGGTCTCGAGGACTTACACTTCGGGTGTGTAAGTTCTCAGTGGTTTAGGGTAAACCTGAATAATTTTTCTCGAATTGCATTTCGGTCAATCTTTTTTCCTTAACATAACCTAACCTAATATTACAGAGATTGATAGATCTTCTCAGGCTACCATTTTCCTTCTTCTTTCTGTTTTAACGTCAGAATTTTCCCATAAGTCTTATAAGTCAGGCCGATCGACGATACTTATCCAATTTTTATCGGCGTTCATCATTTAGATTTGCAGCCATCTCCATATCATGGATTGTCACATATAGTACATAGTTCATGAAATAGTGCATGAGGCAGGATGACAGCTCCCATAAGAGTCTTTCCCTGTTATAAAACTATACGTTATGGGTTACAAAATTTTATATAATATATATTATATATATTATATATATATATATATACGATATTATATATTATATATATATATAATATAATATATATATATATATATTATATATATATAATATATATATATATATATATATTCTATATATAGAATATATGTATATTATATGTATATAATTTATTTATTTTATTTAAGTATTATTTATTCATTCATGTATTTATTTTATTTATTTATTCGTTATTTGTCTGTTCATTATAAGAAAAATTTTACCACATTTATCTGGACTTTTTTTCCACTTTGGAACTAAGACAGTGTTATATTCTTATGCAAATTATATTTTATATACACAATTACTTTTGTTTCATTTACAGTATTTATATTGTAGCCATCGACCTGGATGGTGATTAGGGCACACATTGTGAATTGGATTGCTGACGCCAGGCCAGACTGCCTAAACCACAGGCAGACTGATATACTGCCAGCCGCAGGACTGATGATTATTGGCTTAATTTGAAGTATTAGTGAAATTTTATTTCTTTGTTGCCATATAGGCCTAAGGTCCTTAGCTCAATACGTAAGAGTTGAGAAACCATCAATCCTGGCAAAGGTTATTCATTCACAAACCTGTGTTCATTTAAAAGTGAGGGCGGTGTAGCGCGCCGACTAGCTGCCCTGCCGGATAGAACCCTCGCCACGACTTACGGCACACGCTGCAGATGACCGTCTCACAGAAAACATTGGCCACGCCCCAGCGACAGAACATTATCATCAGATTCGCTCTATTGAACCTAAAAAGTCTACAAAACTTAACCCAAACCTATCTTAAACCTAACCAAACCTAAATCAAATCTAAAACCAAGCCTTAAATTCACTTAAATTTAACCTAAATCAAACTTAAAGAACCTAAATACCTTGCTATTATCATATAAAAATAACAACATGGTTAAATTTGGGTTAAGTTAACGTTTGGTTTAGGTTTCATTTAGGTTTGGTTAAATTTTGGATAGGTTTGGAAAAGTTAAGTTTTGTTAGACATTTAGGTAAAAAGCGATCTGACGATAATGTTCTGGTCCAGGAGGATGATCAATGTTTTCCTGTGTGATGTCATCTGCATACGTGCGCCATGTCGTGGCAGGGGTAACTAGGCGGCGTGCTACACGGCATTAGAAAACGGTTAAAGCGATTCAGATGCTTATCGGCCTGCTTGTGACACTATTCAGCTGCTATATTGGCCCACTTGTGGCACTATTCAATGCTGCGGCCTGCTGTGGGCACTTTCAATGCTAAGTCGGCCTTGCTTGTGGCCACTCTTTGGGATTGCTAAAATTTTTTTCTGGGGGGGCCTGCTTGTGGCACGATTCAGTTGCATGTGTCAGGCCCGCTTATGGCACTATTGGATGCTAAATCGGCTTGCTTGTGGCACGATGCAGTGCTGTGTTGGCCCGCTACTTTGGCAGATATAGATGCTATGTCGGCCCGTTTGTGGCTCAGTAAGTGGCAATAAGTTTGTACGGTTTGCCGAACACAGAATCTGACACAGAAACGTAAACGTAACCGACACAGGCCCGGGGTGCAAACATGTAGCACAAAGTTGTCGGTCCGCAGCCAGGGCCGATAAACTGCATTCGGTTTGCCGATCAATGCAATATGACGTTGTGATTTGCCGGCACTAATTTGATTGCCGGCACCGTATGACAATGTTTGCTGGGTATATATATATATCTATATATATCTTCTAATTAGGCAACAGGTCAAAACACTACCATTTATGTTTTCTGCACGATTATTGGAAAATGTAAAACAATCAGTGCCCCATACAGCTAATTTACACTAAATGATACAAAATTACTACAAGGATGCCAGGACAAATTAGATGGATACTTTAAATAGCAAACAATAAGGCAGATAATTAATAGCACTGCATCTTGGGGTTTTAACGTATGCAAGGGTCACAATGGTGTTGTCTTTCATTATGGAAGGCAACGGACAGATGCTAAACGGTTCAACAAGATGAAAAAGTGAGAACCAGTGTACAATGCTCTGCATTTCTGCCATGACTTCTATAAAAACTTAAGATTTAAAGAAGAAGAAATGTTGGTAAGTAGGGTACTGGGGAAAGTATGAGAGATAATTGATAATTGGTGATCTTGCACGACAAGAGTTGTTTTAGGTTTTAGGCTATTTTAAACATAAGGATGAACATAGATATACAGGGGAAGAGGGAATTCACAGAATTGTTAGAAAGGCCTTATAAATGATATGCCACATATGGGGAGATGAAAGGAGAGATAATGATGCGAAAGTGGTTAGAGGCAATATCGCAAGCAGAATCACCTAGCCAGTATTAATGAAACATGAAGGTTCATGAATATAGATGTCTGAAAACACTCCAGGAATAAGAGGAGAGGGTTTAGGTTTAAAAGATTGATAGAAGAAGTTTTTGGGGGATTACAGGCATAAATTGGCGTATGAATTGAGGTGGTAATATCATGAGATATAAAAAAAAGAAGAGGTTCAAAATGTGTTAGGTTCTTCAAAGAATTTTGAATACTAAGGTTAAGAACAATTGGTGGGCAAAAGGATACTGTAATACAGTAGTCTGTTGGTGGGCACAGAGGTGAAAATAAGGGAAACAAATGGCATGCAGGTGGACAGATGAAGTGCAAGACGTAATAGATAATGAGGCATGCCATATGTTGCACTGTTGCACTCAACAGAGAATGGTCTGAGCATGTAAGGGATAGCAGAAAAACAGAGCACATGCAAAAGGAGTGAAATGGGTTATCACAAAAAAATTGAAAGTGGATGAAAAAATTTTTGGAAGGAAAACTGAGTGAGATTTTTAAGAGAGAATGAAACGAGAGAACATATTTTAGAGAGAATATTTTGGGAAAAAATACAGTACAAAAAAGAAAGAAAACTAGATGGAATAATGGTGAAGAGATGCTGAGAGAAAATGAGGATGTCAAAAGGTGAATAGAATATTTTGAGGGAAATTAATGAGTGTTAATAATCCAGCATGGAAGTAGAAATAAGAGAACCACAAAATGGACAGCAAGCAATGGGATATTTGTGTTTCATGATGAGAGGACTTGAGTAAGGAAATGAAAAAGGGTATTAAGGGACAACATTACTTCCTCAGTGAAAATATACAAGTGAGACTTGGACGTGAATAAATACCAGAGGTCTAAGATTCAAGCAGTGGGAAAAGAGTTATCTGAAGGGGTGGTGGACATGTGAAGAGAATGGATGGAAAGTAATATGTACACTCATATGTATTCAATATTTCACCCCAAAAAAAGTTAGAACCATGATTACTCCTGTTGTGAGTTTGGTAAATCTTCAGTGTCTGCAAACTCCATGGGGTAGTTTTCCAGAGACTTGTGGAAAGCAGTCAATTCCCGGGAGATGGTGTTTTGAATTTCTTTATGCTGAAGCCCAAGTCCTTGGCTGTGGGGTAGGTGTCATTGGAGCCCTGAAAGTTCCAAAATCTTGGTTAGGAAAAATATCATGACCAATACAAAACACCTTTTTCCCTTTCTTAATTTTCTATAAAATTTAAATCCCATATTCAGTTGTCATCTTTTTAATCAAGCCAGAAAAAATATAAAGCCACAGATATAAAGATATGCTAGTTCTAAACCCCAGGTGTTAAACTCATGGCCTGCGGGCCAAATGTGGCCCTTTGGGGTTGTCATAAGTGGCCCGCGAGAGGATGGTAAAGTTTTTTCAGCCCGTGAAATTACGACAGTTTTGAAGGAAAATATAATATAATTAATGTTGATTTTGTTGTAATTTTGTGTTAGTTTATTACGTAAATTTTAAAAAAAAAACACCAAAATTTA
>JACEEZ010012579.1:0-16739 GCA_016584305.1 Chionoecetes opilio | reverse complement strand
AAAAAAAATAGCTTTTCACTTTCACCGAGCGCCTTTTCAGTTTGTTCTCTAATATATTATCATTTTTACTTTTGTGTGTGTTTCAATTTCCCCCGTGGAGGCGGGCGTGACGAGATAGATCGATAGATAGATAGTACTTAGAAGACAGATAGATAGATATATAAAATAGATAGATAAAACAGACAGACAGGAAAGACAGATAATACCTTTTCACTGCACCTGTAATAACTTTGCTCTCTAATTTTTTTAATCATTGTACTTGTGTGTGGTTTCAGGTGTCAGTTGGGGGCGGGCGTGAGGAGGTGCGAGTGCGAATCAGGGTGGGCGGGCGGCGACTGTTCCACGCCCACCACACCCACTGCCTTCCATGTGCACAGCTTTGTTCGCCTGGGGATGGATTCAGAAAACCATTTACGAGGTAAAAACTCTGGTAAATTTCCTCGTACCTCCCTGCACATGGCACGACCCTATTCAGAAAACACTTACGATATTGCAGTATCCTCGTAACCTACGAGGGGTCCCTGTGTCTAGTAGCGTCTTACCAGAAGATTTACCAAACCATATTAGCGGGAAGGAACACCGTCTCCTGTAGCTGATTTCATCATCTAGCTACTTATAAGGTAAGTTCTGATAGTGAATACTAATTTGTGATCATTTTATTGTTGCAAGAGTGGGGACATGTATACTAATAACCGAAAAGTGCAACACCCCTGCAATGGACATTTATAAGTTACCCTGTGATTGTGTCCTTGGCGGCGATATTGTGTCGTCTTTTTAAGCCTGTCTGATGTTCCACACTGCCACAGTTCAATGGTCGTGTGTGGGGGGGCTGGCAACATGTGGCAGGCAGGTTTGTGTGTGGTGTGGTGGGGTGAAAACATGGGCTCAGGCCTAAGGTGTGGTGGCTGGTGGGGCTGGCAACATGTGTCGGGCAGTAAGCATCGTCATTACACATCCTGTCCAGTGTATATATATAAAATATGATAAAACAACAACCCACAGCCCCCGAAAGTGCAGCGCGTTACCGCCGTAAGAGTCTCCAATATCGCCTGTGTTAATCTCGCATCACATTCACCTCCTGTGATTTATGTGTTAACCCTATTTCAGGTCAGAGTCATGGGTCAGGGTCACTAATCCCACGGCCCACCACGTCTATCCACTCCTGCCCATCGCTACGTACATCTCTCCAGTACGTATTCCCGTAGGTGTTTTTTGTTTGTTGGTTAATCGTTAATGGGCCCCAGACTTAAAACTACGTCACGGTTTGTTTACATCGGTGCATTGTGGGATAAGGCGGGTCCGCCGCGGGGGGACCTACAAAGGGGAAAAAACTACGGCGATGGAAGAATTTCGAGTTATTTTGCGCGAAATTGATATTCCAGGTGCTATGTTACTGTGCTCTGTTCTCGCTGACAACACTATAGAGAAGACCTGAGGTAATGCTGATGTGCAGAGGCTTCTAAACCCAAGAAAACAGAGTCATAACAGAGCCTCTGCAAAAGGTAAGCAACTGGTAGGTAAGTAATGTGGTCCCAAACCACTTGCTTACTTCTTAATGAGACTCTGCTCTGACTGTTTTCCTGGTTAGAAGCCTTCGCACATAAACCCATCACCTCAGGTCTTCTCTATGTTGTCAGCGAGCACGGAAATATAGCACCTGGAATATCAATTTCGCCCAAAAAAACTCGAATTTTTTCATCGTCGTAATCTTCTCTTTGTAGGCTGTACATATTCATGGTTATGATAGTATTAAATACCTTATTAATTGAGTCCCTTTTGTTGTCTTTTCTCATAATAAGTAGTGTACATCATGGTTTAAGTGTTACTTGACGAGCCAATGAATACTCTTGAGTCTATCCCAAAACATCACCAACCTTTGCTTTGATTTATCTTATTTCTCCATCCAAAAACCAAGTTGCATAACCACGGTGACATTACCCATCCTTGCCTCATGGTTCCCTGCTGGTACTGTCGTCTACCGATATTTTTGTCCCTACACAAATCGGGAAAACTCCCCGACAGTAATGGTTGGGTTTGGTACCCGGTCATTTCGCCCACATGCCATTTCGCCACACCATAGTCATTTCGCCCCAGGTCATTTCGCCCACAGGTCATTTCGCCCACACTATGGAGTCATTTCGCCCACACTATGGAGTCATTTCGCCCACACTATGGAGTCTATAGGGCTAGGAGGTTAGGTTTATTTGTTTAGTGTGTCGAGAACCCCCAACCCCCCCGCTAGGAGGTTAGGTTAGATTTGTTTAGGTTAGGTTAGGGTAGGTTAGATTTGGGTAGTTTAGGTTAGTTTTGGGTTAGGTTAGATTAAATTTGGTTAGTTAGGATAGGTTATTTGGTTAGGTTAGGTTAGCTTGGGTTTTAGATTTGGTTAGGTTAGGTTATGGTGGGTCAAGTCCCCTGCTAGGATAGGTTAATTTTGGTTGGGTTAGGTTTTTTTGGGTTTAGGCAATTTTCTTCATTTCGCCCACAAGACATTTCGTCCACATGTAAGTCAATTCGCCCAAAATATAAGAGTCAATTCGCCCACTCTAAAGTCAATTCGCCAACAGGATCCATGTCACGGAGTCATGTAACTATATCTTCCTCGGGCAGAAATGGAATGAACCACCAGTAACCTTGGGCGAAATGACGGTAAATTTTTAGTGTTTGCCCACACTCTCCCCCTTCCCCAAACAAGTTTGGGAACCTGTGGGAATGCGGGGTTTTCGGGTGGGGAACAAATTATGCGTCGGAAACACGTAATTAAAGAGTTGTGTAGGGGGGGTTAAAATTCCCTAATCTAGGGTAATTTCCTTATATCTAGAAAAATGCCTAACCAAAATAAACCTAACCTAACCAAATTAACCTACCCTAGCAGGGGGCTTGACCCACCGATAACCTAAACCCAACCAAACCAAATCTACCTATCCTAACCTAACCAAATCTAATCTAACCTAACCTAACCTAACCAAATCTAATAGGTTAGATAGGTTAGATTTGGTTATGTTTGGTTAGCTTAGGGTTTGATTTGGTTAGGTTAGGTTATCGGGGGTCAAGCCCCTGTAGGGTAGGTTAATTTTGGTTAGGTTGGGTTTATTTTGGTTAGGCATTTTCTTAGATATAAGGAAATTACCCTAGATCTAGGAAATGTTATCCCCCCCCCTCACCAACTCTTTAATTACCCTGTTTCCGACGCATAATTGTTCCCCACCCGAAAAACCCCGCATTCCCACAGGTCCCCAACTTGTTTGGGGGGAAATGGGAGAGTATGGGCAAACACTAGAAATTTAGGGCATTTCGCCCAAGGTTACTGGTGGTTCATTCCATTTTTGCCAGAGGAAGATATAGTTACATGTCTCCGTGACATGGATCGTTTTGAGCGAATTGACTTTAGAGTGGGCGAATTGACTCTTATATGTGGGCGAATTGACTTACATGTGGACAAAATGTCTTTTGGGCGAAATGACGAAAATTGCCTAGCCAAAATAAACCTAACCTAACCAAAATTAACCTACCCTAGCAGGGGCTTTGACCCACCGAATGCTAACTTAACCAATCTAACCTAAGCTAACCAACCTAACCAAATCTAACCTATCCTAACCTAACCAAATCTAATCTAAACTAACCTAACCAAATCTAGCCTAAACTACCCAAAACTAACCTACCCTAACCTAACCTCCTAGCGGGGGTTTGGGGGTTCTCGACAAACTAAAAATATAACCTAACCTCCTAGCCCTATAGACTCATAGTGGGGGCTAAATGACTCCGTATTGTGGGCCCCAAATGACCTGTGGCGAATGACTCTATGGTGTGGCGAAAAGTCATGTGGGCGAAATGACCGGATACCAACCTAACCATTACTGTCGGCCAAATTTTCCCGATTTGTGTAGGGACAAAAATATCGGTAGACGACAGTACCATGCGGCAAGGATGGGGAATGTCACCGTGGTTATGCATATTGTTTATGGATGGGGTAATAAGATAAATCAAAGCAAAGGTTTGGTGATGTTGGTAGACTCAAGAGTATTCATTGGCTCGTCAAGTAACACTTAACCATGATGTAGCACTACTTTTTATGAGGAAAGACAACAAAAGGAACTCAATTAATAAAAGGGTTTTTTAAAACTATCATAACCATTAATATGTACAGCCTACAAAGAGAAGACTACGACGATGAAAAAAATTTCGAGTTGTTTTGGGCAAAATTGATATTCCAGGTGCTATATTTCCGTGCTCGCTGACAACATAGAGAAGGCCTGAGGTGATGGTTGATGTGGAAGGCTTCTAAACCAGGAAAACAGTCACAGCAGAGTCTCATTAAGAAGTAAGCAAGTGGTAGGGACACATTTCGTACCTACCAGTTTGCTTACCTTTTGACGAGGCTCTGTTATGACTCGTTTTCTTGGTTTAAAAGCCTCTGCACATCAGCCATTACCTCAGGTCTTCTCTATAGTGTTGTCAGCGAGAACAGAGCACAGTAATATAGCACCTGGAATATCAATTTCGCGCAAAATAACTCGAAATTCTTCCATCGCCGTAGTTTTCCCTTCGTAGGTCCACCCGCAGCGACCCCGCCTTATCCCCACAATGCACCGATGTAAACAAACCGTGACGTAGTTATGGGTAGGGTCCATTACCTCACCAAGTAACTAAAGGTACCACACAAGTACCACTTAAAGAGATCCATAGGTTGCATGATTAACTACGTCCTTCAAGACTCTTTTAAGATAGGCAGCCGGGTACCTGGAACTGTCGCCGACCGGAACACTCGCCGCCGTCGTTGAGTGTTCCAATTCTTGATATACAGGACCCAATATATGCATTTAATCAGGTTTTACCCGTGTTTCTGCATCCAGGGATGAAATACCAGCAATAGCTTGATCATTTAGGTTAAGATAGGTGCCAATGTCCAGGTTAGGTTAGATTAACCACGTCGGCGAGAGTATAAACCGGCAGCCGAGGAATGGACACTGGTCAGAGAAAGGGAAGCCTGTGACACTATAAATAGTTTTAAAAGGCAGGGAACTGAAGGGATTTGTAAGAAGTGTGAGGGGAAGGATTAGTTACAGCTAGTAGAAAAAGGTAATAGGTAAGTTCTGATGGTGAATACTAATTTGTGATCATTTATTTTTTTGCAAGAGTAGGGTTATAATGGACGAGAACTTCGCGGTCTTTTTCAGAGCCCACCGACAAATTTTTTTCCCTGGCCTAAAATAGGGGGTTTTTTTCAATGGGGGATACGTATTTTTTTTTTTTCCAAAAAAAACCCTTTTAAAAAATAAAAATTCATCACCGTTTTTTAGGAAAGGGGTTTAAGGTTGGGTTTGGGTTTTCCCCTAAAATGTTGGGTTTTTAGTATACTTAGGGTTTAAAGGTTGGGTTTAATTTTCATTAAAAACCTATAAGGGGGGTTAGGTTGGTTTCTTTAAAAAACATAAGGTTAGGTTTGGTAGTTCTTTTTAAATTATTTTCCCTGTTGTCTGAACCCTGAGAGGGCCCAAGGGTTTTAGTGCTTTATCTGTTGGAAAATAGTTTTTTAAAATGGAAACGGGACCAAAAAATTTCTGTGATAAATTTTTTTTTTTTTTTTTTTAAATAGGGGTTTTTGCGGAAAAAAAAAACTATCCCCTTTTTAGAAAAAGCACCTATTTTTGGGCCAGAAAAAATTAGTCGGGGGTTTTTTTCTGAAAACGAAAGCGAAGTCCCCCGTCCATTTTCCCGGGGGTCGGGAAGGGGGGGTCTGGTTTTATGTCAGGAGGTCCCAAAATAGGGAGTTTTTGGTTGAAATGCATTTTTTTACCAATATTTTTTACAAGGGGGAAATACTGATGGTTTGGATAAAAAAAAAAACTTTACATTTTTCAGAAAAAACCCCAAACCTTTAAATGAGGGGGGTGTACTCTTGTTTAGGGGCTTATTTTTGGTGTAACACCAGCGGGTTTTTTTTTTTTTGGGGGGGGGGGAACCCTTTTCCCTCACTTTTAAATTTTAAAAATGTATATTAGATTTTAAGGTAAGTTCCTCCGGATTTTCCAGTAAACCCCGAATTCATTTTGGGTGTACAAACTATTTTTTTCAGGTGATTTTTTATGTTTTTTTGGATTTTTTTGCTAACCTTTTTCTGTCGAAAAATTACTTTTTTTTTTTACTTAGGTAAAGGTTAAGTAGGGTATAGGTATTTTTTGGGGGAAAGTAGGGAAAGGTTTTACGGGTTACGGGTTGGCTTGGGTAAACCCAGCCAACCACCCAATTTTTGGAGCTTCACCCCCCGCAAAATGGGCTGCAGTCGGCCCCCGATGGGGGACTGGAGAAAAGCCCCTTCGTGGAGATTGAAGGGGTTTTTGGGGGGACCATAAACCCCCCTTTTTTTTTTCATTTCAAAATAGAAAATAACGGTAGAAAAGGGGGTTTTTTCCATCATCAAAAATAATAATTAAAAAAGTAGAAAGTGGAGAAAAAAAAGGGAAATCAACCCGGAAAAAAATATTTTGTTTCATAAAACCAAAAACTAGATAAAAATAAAGTAGGCCAGTCCATATATAAAGGTTTAAATTTTTGTTTTTTTGAATGGGGGTTGAGCAAGGGGTGATGAGAATTTACGGTTTTAAAAATAATGTCTCGCCCCCCTTTAAAATTTAAAACTTACCCCGGTTTTAAAGCTTTCTTTACCCAACCCTTCCCTAATTTTTTATAAGTATATAAATAGGGAAAAAACCCACACAAAAAAATAAATATATAGGTAGTAAATATTCTTCCCCATAAAAAATTACTTTTTAAACTTTTTAGGTTAAAAAGCAATGTGGGAGACATCTTAGATAGGGAAGTGATAGGTTTAGGTGAGTGAAAATTTGGAAATGTAGGATTTTTTAATTTTTCGGGTTTTAAAAATTCCCCATTCAAGTTTTTTAAAATTTTTCCAAAACCCTTTGGGGCCTTTTTTTTATAAAATGTTGGGGAACTAACTAAAACCTGCCTTTATCAAAAACCAAAACCTATTAAAAAATAAAACTTTTTCAGCTATCAAAATTTTTGTGGGAAATGGAACACAACAGGCTGCATTTGGGGGAAAGGGTCTTCAGAATCCCCTTGATCCTTAGATTTCCTAGATGTCGTGACAACCACCACCTACGGTATTACCACCTCCCCTCCAGGGAATCCTGCAGCTCGGGGGTGGGGGGGGGGGGAGGGGGGCCCAACAGTTTTCCCGGGACCCCCAATAGGACTTTACCCAATTTCCCAAATCCACACTAAAGTTTTTGGTTGCCCGGGAAATTCTTTGAAAATTTGAACCCTTTCCCCAGTGTTTTGGGTAACACTTTTGCTCTCAGTTAGATTATTTAAAATTTCCCCCATACTCCATAATGGGTTTTATGAAAAAAATTAGGGAAATAGGGTTTTGTGATATTTTATGGGTTTTCCCATAAAAAGGACAACAAAAACGGGTTTTTAAAATCCAATTTAAAATTAAGCATCCCTGAATCAAGAAATTTTATTTACTATACCAGTGGTATTTCAAAAATATAATTTTCTTTTTTCATCCATGTTTATTCAAATTTAACCCGGTCATCAGCTTAAAACTTTTCAACTTAATTAAGCAAAAAAATTATTTTGGGTTTTATGTTTTGGGTTTTTTCCTTTTTTGTAAAAAAAAGTGAGACTACTACATTTTTTAAAATCATCATTTTGGAATTGTAAATTTTTAGAAATTTTATAGTTTTAAAGTTGTTTGTTTCAAATGTAAGTTTTTAAATTTTTAGTTTGAAAGTACAAAGTTTTTGGGAAAGTACTGAACATAAATCAGCGACTGGGAGTAATAAAATTAAATTTTTAGAATATGCAAAATTTTTTGGCGTAAAACCGATTCGTAGGGGCCTCACAACACATGCCCCCCCCTTTACTGTCCGGGTTTGGGGCCCTTGCCAAAATGGGGGGCTACAAAAAAAAAATTTACCTTGAAACCCCCCCCCCACCCTCCCCCTTTCAACTTTGGGGTTAGCACGCCCAATCCCCATTATGATTTCATTATATGTTAGAAATTTTGAGAAATTTCCCCTTTAAAATATAAACTTCATACACGGTGGAAGAACTTTTTCCCCAAAGGCCCACCTCGCATTTTTTTATCTACCCAAAATCCCCAAAACCTAACAACTTTTAAAAAGCTGGGGAAAAGTTTCTTTTACATTTCCCCTCGCCTTTTTCAACGAAAAACAAATTTTTTCCCGGGAAGAATAGCGTTTTAAGAAAAATCTGACCTTTGTTTTTCGTGACAATCACAAAGGTTTTTTTTTGTCCCCCTCTAACCCCCCCTGAAAAAAAAACAAAGTGACTAGTAAAAAACTAGAAAAAAACCAGTATCACTGTTTTTTTTTTCCCGTTTTCAAAGTAAGATAAAAATGAACGGGGATGCGGGGGCCCATTTTTTTTAGCCCGGGACTAGTTTTTTTTTTTGCCAAAATTAGTGCTTTTTCAGAAAATTCTTTTTTTTTGGGAAAACCCATTTTTTTTTTTTTTTTTTTTGTCCCCAAAAAACCTAGGGTTACTTTCCCAAAATTTGATAACAATGTATCTCTTTCGGGAAAAAGCACTAAAATTTGGCCAGGAAATAATAGGCAGGGTCTCAGAAAAAAAGAAGGAACGAATTGTACGGAAAAAAAGGATTCCCCCCCGCATTCGCCCAAACCGCCGGTGTCCCCTCTTAAATAAATTTTTATTATACGAGAAACCCCCTTTTGCACCGGGCCCCGTGGAAAAACCCTTAAAATTTCCTTAAACCCAATGAAACCCAACCCCCCCCCCCCTCGGCCCCCTGGCGGGATTATTTAAACTCAAACCCAACCCTTTAAATAACCTAAAAGGGGTTTGGGGGGGTATATAATGTTAAAATGTATATAATTTTTTAAGGTTACCCGGGAAATTTTATTAAAAAATGACAGTATACTGAAAAAAAAAATAATACAGGGAAAAAAAATAAGTAGTTTAAAAGGCGGTAGCAAACCCCGCAGTTCTCGTCCCTTATAAAAACCCCAAAACTTCCTGACAACTGTGGGGGGCGGGGGGGCCCCAAAAACCCCCTGCTAGTTAAATAACCAACCTGGGGATTTATCACGTAACCTAAACCCCAGTGGGGGGTTTTCCCCCCTTCCCGATCTCCCTTTTAGTTTTATTTAATTTTGGGAAATTTTTGTTTTTTTGCCCAGACTCTCCTACTTTTCCCCCAAACCAATTTTGGGGGCCCGTGGGAATGCGGGGGTTTTTGGGGGGGGGAACAAACTGCGTCGGAAACACGTTTCTTTTTAAAAAATTGTTTTAGGGGGCTTAAAAAATTTCCCCAATTAGGGTAATTTCCCTTAAAATCTAGGAAATTTTAAAAACCAAAATTAACCTAATGTAACCCAAAATTTTAAACCCAAAACCCAGCTGGGGGCTTGGGCCCCCCGATAACCTAACCTAAGCTAACCTAACCCAAAACTAACCTAAACCAAAATCTAATCTAAAAACAACCCCAAAATTTAAATTTTTCCCACCTAACCAAATCTAAACCCAACCCCCCCTGCGAGGGTTTTGGGGGGGGTTCTCGAAAATTCAGTCATTTATTCTGTGAGGTGTCAGGTTTTTCACGTCTCTGGGTCAGAAAAAATCCAAAATTTTCCCCAATCTAGGGAAATTTTTGAACCTCCTAAACCCAAAAAATAAAGTGGTTTTTCAATGCAATTTGTTTTACCACAGCCAAAATCCGCATTTTCCCCCCGGGCCCCAAAACCTGATTTTTGAGAGAGGGGGAGTATGGGGCAAACCCTAGAAAAATACCTTAATTTCCGGGCGGCTGTTGTAAAGGGGTTTTATAATTTTCCTTCTGATAAGGGAAAGAAACGGGGTTTATAAAAAACCCCCCCGATTTGTGTTTTTTGGTTTTTAAAAAGCCAAAAGCCGGTTTATGGAACTTTTCGCCGAAACGCCCCGAAAAACTCTCGCCCCACAGGGGAACACCCCGCCGACGTGGAAAAATTTTTTGGGGGACAGTTTTTTTTTCCATGGTAAGGACCCTTTTACTAACCTTTTCCCTTGGGTATTTGGGCAACTACCAACATAACCCCAACCACATAACCTAAAAAAACTAGAATTTTTTGCCAGAAATTTGGAACACCCCGCCGGGCATGAAAAAAATTGGGAAAAAGCCGAAAGTCGGCGAGAATTTCCCATCCCGGGGCCCGTTCCAGGTACCAAATGCTTCCCCTTTCCCCCGTTTTTTCCGACCTATAAATAAAAAGTAGAAAAGGTTTAAAAAAACTTTTTAAACCGGGGTCTTTCTTAAAAACCCCCAGCCCCGTCCCCCCCAGCATTAAAGGGTTTCCGGGGGTTAGCCGGGGGTTTTTGAGCCCCTCCCGGGGGGGTGGCTTTGGCCAACACTAATGCTGCCCCAAAGGTAGATCACTATGGATCTAGGCATTTCCTCTAAAAAAACAAAAAAACAAAACCCCTTTGGGCATGGTTTAAAAATACACAAATAGTAGCCAAATTTTCCCTTTTTTTCCGGGGCAGATTAAATTTATTGATTATTTAAGGCCCCAAAAAAGGGGAATGTGCCAGAAACCTTTACAGATAAAAGCCCAAGAATCATTTCCCTTGTGTAGTTTACCACGGAACATCATATCAAGTATTTTGTTGGTTTTTTTAGCCAAAAATCATGATTTTTTTTTTAAATAATTTTCCCCGTACCCGGGGACGGCGTTTCAAAAAGAACCTTTAGATGCAAAATAATGAAAAAAAGCTCTTTGGGGCATCATTTCTACAAATTAAAAGGGGGGTAGGGATTAAGCAGTTCAATTTAGTTGTGGGTCGGGGGCAGGCCTTTTTCAACGGCAAACCCCCGACCTGGTTTTTTTTCTTGCTGTCTGGGTCTTTAATTAGTTTTTCCCCTTTTCTTATTCTATTTATTAGTTTTTTTTTCTTTTTCTTTCTTTTATTTTTCCCCGGGTTCATCCAAAAAAATGTTGATTTGGGGTTTTTTTTTTGCTTCCCTTTCCCCATTTTCCCCCCTCCGAACCAAAAACTCCCCCCGAAATTTAAAGGAAAAATTTTTTTGTAAACAAAAGCACGTGTAAGCCCCCAAAACCATCATGTAAACGTGAGATATTGGGTGTTGCGCGAAACCCCGGGCCCCCTGGTGGCTACCACCGGGAATGGACCTCGTAAACTTACTAGTGCTTACAATATCGTTTTCCGGGGTTTCAGTTTTGCCATCTCTCGAACGGGCCCAGTTTTCTTCGACCCCGAAAAGGGTTTTCGCCCGGGAAGTTTTGTGAATCCGGCCCCCGGGAGGCCTTTCTTTCTCATTCTCGGTACACCCCTCCCTTTGCTCAGCCCCTTTGGCGGCGGCAACTAACAACTTTTTCCGTTAGTTATCCCAACTTCTCGCTCTGACTAGTTTTTTCCGCCCTGAATAGTTTTTGTCCGTCTGAAACATCAAATCTGAGTCAGCGCTCGGATCGTCTTTGGGCTGCAAAGGTTTAATCAACTTTCTTAGTCCCAAAACAAAAAACCCTAGTGTTTTCTTTAAAATATTCGAATAAAAAATTTAAATTTTTTCAAATTATAATTCAATACGTTTAGAAGTATTATAAATATTCAAGTGAAATTTTTACATGTAGATACAAATTTAAAAAACCGGTTCTATATAACAGCCAACATCTCTCGCATGACTCGATTGAAAAGATTTACTACAAAAAGTCAACTCACCGAACACACCCTGACACACAGTGGTGGGTTTAAAAATTATGAATGTTTAGAGTGTGGGACAAGATTTGCTAGAAAGAGTCAGCTCACCAAAAAACACCCTGACACACAGTGGTGTTAAAATCTGAATGCTAAGTGTGGGGAAAAAATTTACTAACAAAGAGTGACCTCACCTCACACACCCTGACACACAGTGGTGTTAAAAAATATGAATGTTTAGAGTGTGGGAAAAAATTTTCTACAAAGAGTGACCTCACCACACACACCCTGACACACAGTGGTGTTTAAAAATTATGAATGTTTAGAGTGTGGGAAAAGATTTACTACAAAGAGTGACCTCCCACACACCCTGACACACAGTGGTGTTTAAAAATTATGAATGTTTAGAGTGTGGGAAAAGATTTACTACAAAGAGTGACCTCACCAGACACACCCTGACACACAATGGTGTTAAGAAACCCTGAATGCCTAGAGTGTGGGAAAGGTTTTATACCCGTCTGAACTCACCAGACACACCCTGACACACAGTGGTGTTAAGAATTTTGAATATTTAGAGTGTGGGAAAAGATTTACTTCAAAGAGTCAACTCACCGAACACACCCTGACCACAGTGGTGTTAAGAATATGAATGTTTAGAGTGTGGGAAAAGATTTGCTACAATGGGTCACCTCACCATACACACCCTGAACACAGTGGTGTTAAGAATTATGAATGTTTAGAGTGTGGGAAAAGATTTGCTACAATGGGTCACCTCACCACACACACCCTGACACACAGTGGTGTTAAGAATTATGAATGTTTAGAGTGTGGGAAAAGATTTACTACAAAGAGTGACCTCACCAACCACCCTGACACACAGTGGTGTTAAAATCATGAATGCCTAGAGTGTGGGGAAAAAATTTACTTCAAAGAGTCAACTCACCGAACACACCCTGACACACATTTGGGGTTAAGAATTATGAATGTTTAGAGTGTGGGAAAAAATTTGCTACAATGGGTCACCTCACCATACACACCCTGACACACAGTGGTGTTAAGAATTATGAATGTTTTAGAGTGTGGGAAAAGATTTGCTACAATGGGTCACCTCACACACACACCCTGACACACAGTGGTGTTAAGAATTATGAATGTTTTGAGTGTGGGAAAGATTTACTACAAAGAGTGACCTCACCCGACCACAACCCTGAACACAGTTTGGGGTTAAGAACCATGAATGCCTAGAGTGTGGGAAAAGGTTTTATACCCCATTCTGAACTCACCAGACACACCCTGACCACAGTGGTGTTAAGAATCATGAATGCCTCCTAACCTAACCAAACTTAACCTCACTTATCTGAATTTAGAAAATTCATTGCACAAAAAACAAAAATACAGGCACAGGAAAGCACAGCTAAAGAAACGGCAAAAGAAAATAATAAGTACCTACATTTCCTATTTCGGTAACTATGTTTTTGGGTGCTAATCCGCAGAAGTTGGCGGGCTCCACAGGCCCTTTTAGCTTACTTTTTTTTACGATGTCATGAAAGAAATTGTTCTACTACAACTTAATGCATTACAAGGCACGTAATTATAGCCGTCGGTAATAATGGACGAGAGTTTCCGCGGTCTTTTTTAGAGAAAAAGACTTTTTTTCTTGGCCTAAAATAGGTGCGTGTTGTAAGGAGATTTTTTATTTGCGCAAAAAAAAAAAAGAAAAAAAAAAAAGAAAAAAAAAAAAACCTAACCTTCCCTTTAAAATATTTTATGAAACCAAACCAAACCTTATGGGCTTTATAAAAACAAAACCCAAACTTATGGTTTTAAAAAAACTAATTTTAACCACAAAGGGTTTAAAACCCACAAACCCAAAAAAACCATGTTTGTTACAGTCGAACAGCTGACGGGGTGATGCAGGCGCCGTTTTTGTGTGTTGACGGTTGCTGACTTTCAGTCAAAAAATTTTTATTTGTAGAAAGTCGCTAAAAAAAACTGGGGAAAAAGTTTGCTAGTGTGACGCCCCTTTAGGTGCGGACAGGATGGGGGGGGGGTTTTTGTGTTGTAGTAGTAAGTTTTTGGTTGTAGGAGGAGGGGGAAGAAGAGGAGGAGGGGGAGGAGTAGTATATGGTGGTGGTATAGTAGACCTATTGTTGACTGGGCAAGGTAATTTGGGTAGTGGGCATAAGGTTTTATTTGGGTAGTGGGCTTTAAAGGTTTTTTTCGGTAGTGGGCATTATAATTTCTTTTAGGTATTATTCGGTAGGGGCATAAGAACATAAAAAAAATAAAAAAAAAGGGAAGCTACAAGGGGCGTAGACCTACAGATGTATTTCCCTTTTTAGAACTCTCCCCTACACCACCTCTCTTCCCCCCCCATAATTTATCCAACTCCTTTTAATGACCTAAATATGTCGCATTCCCACCGACGAGCACGCTCGGTCACAACCCCGAGAAGCCGGGGTTTTCGTCCCCGGGCGGAGCGAAGACAGATAGGGGGTTTTCTTAAAAACCCGAGCCCCTATCCCCCACCAGTGAAGGGTACCGGGGTTAGGGGGGGTTTGGACTCCCCCTCCCGGGTGGTGGTTTGGGCCAACCTAAACCGCAGCGGTAGATCATATACATAGTGGGTACTGGAATTTATCATTGAGCGGGCCCCTGGGGGGGGCACAGCTGACTATTGGGGGGCACAGTGAGCCGAAAAAACCCATACAGCGGGGGAGTTTGGGGGGGATGGGACTTACTTTCACTTACAGGCCAAGACCCCCCCTTTATATTTTTCTTCTACCCAAAATCAAAAGATATCTGATGTCGTATGGGTATTAGAAGGTTATTGATTTTTTTCTAGAAATGTGTGTTGAGTATGCAGGGTATCATCCTTTTTGATGGAGAAAAAAAATAAAACGTCATGACCAAAAATTTTTTTTCATAATATTACCACTTTTACAAAAAGGAAAAAATAATTTTACGAAAATAAAAAAAAGGGACAGAAGTTTTAAAAACAGCAGGAAAAAATTATTTTTTTCCCAAAGAGAAAGTGAGAATATCTCACTTTAAACAAAAAATTCTGTTTTTGTTTTCGCAAAAATTTTCAACAAAAACTTCAAACAAGGCTTTTTAAACCGCCTGCTTTCATTAGAGAGAACTAAAATCGAGAAATCCAGTGGTCGCTGGCATTTTTTAACCAAAAGGGTTTTCTACGGGGTTTTGGCTCCGGGCCCAAAATTTTTTATAAAATTTAAATTTCCAAAAAAATTTTGCAAAAGCATTTAAAACCAAAAAATATAGTTCTTTTTGTTCACTAATTATATGGAGACATTTTATTACGATGGAACGTTCGTAATAAAATTTAATGCAAATTTCTCGCCTCGAGTAGCAAAATTTAAAAATTTTTAACAGATATTGTGGCATGTAAAATTTGGGGGATTTCACATGTTTTTTAAGACAGTACTGCGCGTTGGCAAAAAGCTTGTCAAAAAACAAAAAGCAATGCCTTGGAAAAACGAAGAATAAAGAATGCCGAAATCGGCTTGTTGCTGCGACAATGTAGGTTATAATGGACCCTACCCATAACTACGTCACGGTTTGTTTACATCGGTGCATTGTGGGGATAAGGGGGGGGTCGCCGCGGGTGAACCTACGAAGGGAAAACTACGGCGATGGAAGAATTTGAGTTATTTTGCGCGAATTGATATTCCAGGTGCTATATTACTGTGCTCTTTCTCGCTGACAACACTATAGAGAAGACCTGAGGTAATGGCTGATGTGCAGAGGCTTCTAAACCAGAAAACAGAGTCATAACAGAGCCTCGTCAAAGGTAAGCAACTGGTAGTAGTAACGTGTCCCTACCACTTGCTTACTTCTTAATGAGACTCTGCTGTGACTGTTTTCCTGGTTTAGAAGCCTCTGCACATCAACCATCACCTCAGGTCTTCTCTATGTTGTCAGCAAGCACGGAAATATAGCACCTGGAATATCAATTTCGCCCAAACAACTCGAATTTTTTTCATCGTCGTAGTCTTCTCTTTGTAGGTTGTTATACATATTCATGGTTATGATAGTATTAAAATACCTTATTAATTGAGTTCCTTTTGTTGTCTTTTCTCATAATAAGTAGGGTATTATTCTAGTGTTTGCCCATACTCCCCCTCTCCCACAAAACAGCTTGGAGGACCTGGGGGAATGCGGATTTTTGGCTGGGGTACAAAATAGCGTCGCAACCACATAGTTTTCGAGTTAGGGGTGTTGTAAAATTGCCTAGATCAAGGGAAAATTCATTGAATTTCTTCTGAGTCCAAGAAACGTGTGAACTTGACGATCCTCACAGAATGATGCCGCAAGTGTCGAGAACCCGCCGCCAACCTCCCGCTAGGAGGCTAGGTTAGATTGGTAGGATAGGTTAGGTTAGATTTGTTAGGTTAGGTTTGGTTATATTTGGTTAGGTTAGCTTAGGTTAATTTGGTTAGGTTAGTTAGGTTAGTTTAGTTTTGGTTAGGCAAATTTCTCTAGATAAAGGTAATTACCCTAGATCTAGGGAATTTGGTAAAATTCTAGTGTTTGCCCATACTCTCCCACTCCCCCAAACAAGTTTGGGGACCTGTGGGAATGCGGGGTTTTCGGGTGGGACAAATTATGCGTTCGGAAACACAAAAATTAAGAGTTGTGTATAGGGGGTAAATTCCGGTATTATTCTAGTGCACGTTTTGCCCATACTCCCCTCTCCACAAAACAAGCTTGGGGACCTGCTGGGGAATCGGGGGGGACCTGGGGGAATGCGGGCTCTTTGGCTGGGGTACAAAATATGCGTCGCAACCACATAGTTTTTGAGTTAGGGGCTGTTGTAAAAATTGCCTAGATCAGGGAAAATTCATTGGATTTCTTCTGAGTCCAGAGACGTGTGAACCTGACGATCCTCACAGAATGATGACCGAAGTGTCGAGAACACCCCCAACCCCCCGCTAGAAGTTAGGTAGTTTTGTTAGGGCTTTTTTGTAGGTTAGGTTAGAGGTTTTTTATTTGGTTATTGGTTAAGT
>JACEEZ010012578.1:0-19751 GCA_016584305.1 Chionoecetes opilio | reverse complement strand
TAAACCCATTCGCCAAATTTTAAGGCGGGGCAAGGGAGCTGCCAGCCTCCAGTGCGGGTAAATTATAATTTTTACTGCTCCAGTCAGCCGTTAATTTTTTCTGCTGGACCGGTATTACCAAAGAGATCATAGTTAAGAACGTTTATCATAGCGGGACAACATGGCCCATTTTAGTCAAAACCCTGGGTGGCGGATATCATAAATTGTGGGGGGACTATCACAAACCGGCGGGAGGCTAAGAGGGGGTTCCCCGGGAGTTCTAGCGCGACTATGATAACGGCTCCGCGACTATGATAAGCTTTCCAGGGGTAACAGGGCCGAGACACAATAAAAAGCCTCATGAAGAAATATTCGCCCACATAGGGATGTGTTGAGTGAGCTGAGTGATGCACAGCTTGATTAGGAAATACCGAGTAGACCTTTGTGAGGGCTAAGAGTGATTTCACCGAGTTCTAGCGCGACTATGATTACGGCCCCGCGACTATGATAACTTTCCTTCTGTCAACAGGGCCGAGACACAATAACAGCCTCAGTGAAGGAATTTTCGCCCACATAGGGATGTTTTGAGTGAGCTGAGTGATGCACAGCTGATTAGGAAATACCGAGTAGACCGTGTGAGGGCATATTGTTCCTCCCCAGCTTTGTACAAACAGCTTTTAGATCGAAAACATCGCATCTGGCAAACTCTGTTTCGTGTTTACACAGATACTGCTCAACGGTACATCTATATGCTTTATTTTCGGGAAATTTAAATTACTACATTACTCTCTGTGTCACTGCCCAAACATGTTATAAACAAAAGGGAAGAAGTATCAACCATTAAAACGTGGTCAAAGGATAATTACTGATTATATAACCATTTTAAAGAAAACAATGACGCTATATTTAGAGACGCCTATGATAGAAAATTGTGCTAGATTCCAAACTAATGATAAATGGCGTATGATAAAAATGTATGATATTCAAGAGTAATGATACATTATGTCATAGCTATGTTTAAAGTTTTGATAATACCGGTCCTGACCCCGAACTTCTTAGACATAAGCTATTTTAGCAAAAAAAGAGATGCGAATATCCAGTTCAGATTTTTATTAAAAGATAGTTAAAAATGTTCATTGTAGAAGAGGAAGACAGTCGAGTGTCTTTGAAGAGGAGAGGATAGTTTTTTTGGGAAAGGGTTTAGGCCCGACGGGACCGACGTTGAAAAAATGCAGGGTAAAATCATCCGCGTAGTAGTGGATAGGGCTTTGAGTTAAAACTTAGAAGATCATTAATGAAAAATAGAAAGAGAGTTGGTGAAAGGACAGAACCCTGAGGAACACCACTATTGATAGCCCTAGGAGAAGAACAATGTCCGTCTACAGTAGTGCAATAGAAGGTTTGAAAGGAAAACTCAAGATAAAAGGTACAGAGAGAAAGATAGAAACCGAATGAGGGTAGTTTGGAAAATTTAAAAAGATTTGTCCCCAGCCTTTTATCAAAAGTTTTGTAATGTCAAGGGAACAGCAAAAGTTTCCCCGAAACCCCTGAAGGAGGATGACCAAGATTCAGTTAGGAAAGCTAAAAGATCGCAAATAGATCGCCCTTTACGTAAACCGTACTGACGATCAGAAAAAAGATTGTGAGCTGATAGATGCTTAAAAATCATATTTTTAAATTATAAATTAAAAAGTTTTTAGAAAGGCAGGAAGTCAAAGCTATAGAACGGTAGTTTGAAGGATTAGAACGGTCACCCTTCTTAGGAACAGGTTGGATGTGAGCAAACTTCCAGCAAGAAGGAAATGTGGAAGTAGATAGACACAGATGGAACAGTTTGACCAAGCGGGGTGCAAGCACAGAAGCACAGTTTTTTTTTAAAAACAATAGGAGGGATTCCGTCAGGACCGTAACCCTTTCCGAGGATCTAGGCCAGAAAGGGGAAAGAAAAAACATCCGTACGAAGGATTTTAATACGGGCATAATATAGTCAGAGGGTGGAGGAGAAGGAGGAACAAGCCCTTCATTAACCAGAGGGAAATTTTCAGCAAGGTTTGAAGCGAAGAGTTCAGCTTAGAAATAGATGAGACAGCTGTGGAACCATCTGGGTGAAGCATAGGAGGGAAAGATGAAGAAAAAATTGTTAGAGATATTATTAGCTAGATGCCAAAAAGTCACGAGAGGAATTCAAATTCGAAGTTTTTGACATTTTCTATGAAAAAAGGGGTTTTTGGTAAGTTGAAGTAAAGATTTGGCATTTTTAGGGGGCCGGAAATTATAAAGGGCATAAGTTTCAGGAGAGGATGGTTACGTTAGCGTCTGTGAGCCGCCCTCTCTATCTTGGACACCATGATAAAAAGCAGAGTTTTACCAAGGTTGACGGGCTTTAGGAATAGATAAAGTGTGTGGAATGTACGCCTCCATGCCAGAGACAATGACCTATGTTATGTACTCTTCACAAAGAGATGGGTCTCTGACATGGAAAACCCGTCAGGGTGGCTCGGTTTGTAAAGGTGTGGGCTCGCTTGCAGCGTCCCTGCGTTCGATCCCACCAGGTTCCCACCAGATTCATCCTGGGCGTGGTGGCACTTGTTTTAGTCAATAAGCTTGTCGTTGGTACTTGCAAGTGTCTAGATAGGGTCAAAGTATCTTATGTTTATATCTGAATGAAGCAGTAATCATTCCATGGAAAATCAGAGTAGTACTGCCTTAGGTCTTCCCACTTAGCTGAGTTGAAATGTCAGAAGCACCTCCGCTTAGGTGGATCCTGAAGCGACACGGGAGCGGATAGGACAGGTTACAAATTCGATTGTGATCGGAGGAACCCAACGGAGGGGAATAGTTTCACAGAGTAAGCAGAAGGTTAGTAGTTAGGGGAAAGATCATCCACATACATTTTCCCATCCGCATCTGCAGATCTCTGAATTTCACATCCGATACATCTCTAGTACACAGGCAAATGCAAGAAAAAGTAGGCAGGACCAGAGATGGAATGTTGGGCCCCTGGATTCCAGTATCATGTGGTTATTGTTATAAATGCAGATGAGGAATACAATGGTTTGGATGATGAATAACATCAAAGACAATGACATGGTTGGGTCTAAAACATGTGTCAGCACTATCGTGATTAAAATCCAGTGTGGATTTTGAGTGTAGACTTTGGCAGTCTCTTTTTTTTGGCTTTGAATTCGTTACAAACGTCCTGCATTAGACGGAAATGTCGTTACGACAGTCCATCATTAGTCTTAGGTAGTCGGCACGGGACGACTGTGCCGACAGGAAACTGTCAAAATTGGAAATATTACCCGACAGTCTTCGCGATTGTCTCAAGACAGGCCAAGACTGTCTGGGGACAGTTTTGATGACTGTCGCTACTTCTCTCAGACCTCAAAAAGGAAATTACCGTTGATCCCCGACCCTTTCCGTCTCTCGTCGCGAAAGTATTCCAAGGGGCACTTTTTTTTGCGTCCCACCCCCCTTGCAACTCCACACCCCACTCCGACGTCCGCTCAGCATCGACGATCGTTTTAAACCTCTTTCAAACCACGCGCGATCATTTCAATCAGTAGCCAAGACCTCGTGTACCCTAGAGTCGTGACTTGTCGTGGCCCAAAATCGGCACAGTATGAATGGGGCTAAACTGTCATGTCTACCCACAAACCATGGGTTTGCCGACAGTCGGCTACCGTCTGCATGACTGTCGTCAAGATCGTCTGCGATTGTCGGCCAATCGGTTGGCCCGAGTTGTGTATATCGTAGACATGGCGCCAGTTCAAAAAATGACCAATGAAACTCGTCTTGAAACTAGTTGCCAGCATGTCGCCGACATGCTGGTTATGTCTTGCTTGTTCCGCAGACAGCTGTTTGTAAAAGTTATCATGCCTTTCGCGATCAAGGCGCGTGCGGCCCTCCTGTATGGTGTGACCGTGGCGCTGGCAGTATATAATCGCACTTCACCTTACTGAAGGGAATCATTCTCCGTGTGCCCACTTCTCTTGTAGTGACGACAATAGCTTCGAATCGGTGCCCGGGGCTGTTGGGGTAGAGCAAGCGGAGCCTTTCAGTTTGGGGTGCGGGGAAGGATGGGAATAGGGCACGCACCATACTCCAAAACACGGCCGTATCTGGGCCGTGATATAAAAATCTATATAACTCGGTATATACTATTTATACCGAGTTACAAAAACATCATACAGAGTATGTTTTCTAGAAAACATTATAAAAAAATTTTTAACAAAATTTCAAGATAAAGGAGACATAATTAGTGTTCCCTAAACTAAAAGCCTAACTCTTGATAATTTTGATCTCCTTGTCTTCACCTCGGCAACCACGCGTTCACAAGTTCCTTGAAATCTTGTAACTCTTTGAAAAAAGTTGTACCACCAAGGCGTGGCTACGAGGCAAGGAGAGCATTCCACCAGCCGACGTAGACGCAGACGAAAATGACGCTGGTGGTGCCAAATACGGCAGCGGGGCTGTAGTAGCTCTGCTGGGGCTAGGGCCATGGTCCTTGTGGTAACCTGGGCCGGGCCCTAGGGGGTGCCGGGTGTGTGTAGGTGATGCACCCGCTGCTGGTGAACCTTGTACATCACGGTGAGGCTCGCTACGTCTCGGCAGTGCTGAAGGCTGTGAAGTCGTGGTTCCTGCCCGGCACCGCTGTCCTGATGAGCCTCACCGCGCGATCCTTTTACCATGTCAAGTAGAGCCAGGTGCTTGTTGGCCGGCGCCCCACCCAAGGCACGCGTACTCCTTAGAAGAGGCGGACCTGCGCCTTGTAGAGGACTTCCAACGCCTTGCTGTCAAGGAGCCATGACATCCTCCTCAGGGATGCCAGCTTCCCCGAAGACTCTCTGGCGAGCCGCTCAATGTGGGCTTTGAAGGTCAGCCTGCAGTCGTAGGTGACCCCAGCGCCTCCACCTCGTCTGGGACACCAGCGTCTTCCCATCGCAGATAAGCCAGCAGGGCTGCACTCGCCCTGGAGGACATTAAGCAGCTGTGTTTTAGAGGAGCGAATTTTACTTCCCACTTGTTGCCCCAGGCCACGATGCGGCTCAGCGCGTTTTTCATCTGGCAGCAGTGGCAGTTTCTCCCCTGGCCGTAGCTCTGCGTCAGGGTGAGATCATCGGCATAGGCCTCGAGCTGGGGGTTAAATTCATGAGATCTTAATATTAATATTTCAGAACAGGGGACCGGGGCAGTTCCCTGAGGGACACCTGCTTTTGATAGCTGCAACTCAGAATCCTGCCCTTGAATTACCACCCTTTAGCTGCCTCGCTCCCAGGTAGTCGCTGAAGATGAAGGAGCCACACCTGCATCCACACCTGCAGCGCGTAGCTTTGTGATGAGGGCTGCGTGCCACACCCGGTCGAAAGCCCCCTCAATGTCGAAAGCCACGACAGCAGTGGCTCTCCCTTGGTCCAGGGCTGCGCTCCATTCCGTGGATAACAGCAGATGCAGTCTGCAGCTGACCTGCGCGGCCTGAATCCAACTGATTTAGTGTTGAGCAGGGTGGTGCCCCCTAAAGGTGCTCAATGACTCTCGAAGCCACAATAGTTTCCAGAACCTTACTGAGCATCGGCAGCAGGGACACGGGACGGTAGTTTTTGGCCTCAGTCCTTGCATTTTCCTTATGCACCGGGACCACACTACCAACCTTCCATGCTTTGGCCACCTGCTGGTTCGTAGGCAGGGGTTTGAAAAGTGTGGCAAGTGGACGCGTCAGCTCTCGGCACACTGGCGGAGGAGACGGGGACTACGTTATCTGGCCCACTGCTTTCTGCACGTCCAGATTTAATAGAAAACGCTTTCACTTCAGCCTCACTCGTCACCACTCTCACTAGTTTATCACTGACTATTTCTGGCAGTGTGAAAGGCGTTCTCCCAGGGTCAGAGACGCACATCTTTTGTGTGAAGTGCATGGCCAGGAGATTCGCCTATCACGGGCAGTCTGAGCCACACTGCTGTCCCCGCGGACGAGGGGAGGAACAGTGTTTCCCCGCGACTCACCCTGTTGTTCCTTGACAAGGGTTTTTCCACCAACGCTTAGACCCGACCTAACCACTCTTCAGTTGACCCTGAGGTTCACTTTCCACTACTGGGGTCGTGTTTATTCCCCTTTCCCCTTTGTCCGTGTTTCGGGCCGTTGGGTGCCTCTTCAAGGCAAGCCAGGCGCGGTTTTTGGGGTGTCAGGGGCCCAGCGCGGCACTCTGGTCCAAATCAAGTTGTTTCAGATGCCTTGGTTTTGTGCACCGAGTTCGGCACCCAGCGAACCTGTTGGGCATGGAGAAACTCGGTGAGCCGCCCCACCTGCTGGTCGATGTCGCCGTGCAGCACGTCCTCCCTGTCCGTCCTACACAGGGTGGACCTCAGACCCTCCCCAGTTGGCACCCCTCCACTTCCAGAGCGTGCGGGAATGTATCTCCTCACGTGGCCTTTGAAGTGGATCTTTGTAAGGACAGCCACGTGGTCTGAGGGCCCACAAAAGTCAAGAGGAAAACACTGGACAGTGTGGGGGGGGGGAGATCCGTCACCACAGGGTAAAGGGGACGACCCAGAGCTGTGGTGGGGAAACGACACTTAATTGTGCAGATGGGACACAACTAACAGGGTTTTTGAAGGCGTCACGCACTACATTTGGTTTAGGTCACCAATGATGATTAGATTTTCACACTGGTTAGCTGTCATCATAGTGTCAATGTTCACTGTCAGGAATTCCAGTAGCACTGTGCCCTGCGAGGGGGTGTGATAACACCCAACACATAGCAAACCTTTCCCGTTACAAATCTATTATCTCTAGTTTTAGTAACTCGAGGCCCCTGCAGGGCACGGGCACGGGGGGGCTCAACCCACCTGTACGTTAAGTTTCCCTGGATCAGAAGGCTACACCCCGCCTTGAGTTGAGCGATCCTTCCTTAGCCATACCGATATCCCTGCACGCGGCATAAGACTCGGGTTAAACTTTATCGTCTAGGAAGGTTTCGCACACAAACACTATGTCGGCCCCGGTTCTTAATAATAACACTGTGAGTGAGTTCACCAAATTGGTGTGGACCCTCTCAAATTAGCCGAAATAATTCTCACCTCACTGTTGTCGGGTTTGTAGCATCGCCGAGGGTTGCTCCCGGCGCGGCTTCCATAGTGGAGAGCGGGGGCAGGTAAGGTGAAGGGCCAGGTGGGATGGGGGATAGGGGCCCGTGTGGGGCCGACAGTACAAGGCCCGGTTGATCTCTAGAGAGAGGCAGGCTGCTGAAGTTGCCAAGTGACGCTTCTCAGGGCGATTAGAGTCTCCCTGGCCACTCTGCCTCACCGCCTGCACCAGTTCCTGCTGTCTCTGATCAGCAATTTTAATTCTGCAGTTCTGGTAAGAGTGAAAACGGCCTTGGCAATAGTCACAAGTCTTCCTTGGGCACTGGTCTCGATTTGTGGCCAGAGCGTTTGCACTGAGGATACCTGGACTGTTGCTGCCTGGGTTGGGCAGTGGCTCGTGGCTGAGTCACCGCCTCCTGGCGTGACTGCTGCCTTTGGGCCCGGCCGCTGCTTCTCCCCCAGATGCGCTGTTTCTTCTTTCTACTGCTGGTCTCCTCTTTCCTTCTGGCTTTTGGGGCTGTCTTTGTTTCCTGGGTGGCTTGCTGAGGGCGGTGTTCCCTTCAGTCTCACTCTCCGCAGTGGGACTATTAGCAGAGCTTTCACCAACGTGACAGCGATTGCTCCCCCTCCTCAGTTGTTTCTGGCGCCTGAGGTGAGGGAGGGGTGATGGGAGGCGGGAAGGGGGGGGATTAATACACTCGGCAGGTGTGTTGCCACCGTTTCCCCCCAGGGGAGGCCCGGGGGCACAGCCTCACCGTCAATTTTGTCAGGTCTGGGTGTACACGTTACTGACCTTGCTGCTTTACCTCGCTGGCGTGGGTGGGGCCAGGGAGTGTCCACGATAGACAACGCCTCCACCAGCACCCGCCGCTTGTCTACGAGGTCCTCTGTAACAGACCTGTAGTTGTTCAGGTTACTCTTGTGGAGGTCAGGTCCCGCCGAGATTTTTGACAAGCTGCACCAAACTCCTCCTTCCGTAGTTCGTTGAGGTCGTTCTCAGGGGTTTTCCCCCTCGGTGGGATCCGTGGAGGGTGGAGGGGCAGGGGTTGCCTGTGAGTTCCGGGTGAGGGGTGTGACAGGGTCGTTGATCCGTAGTAGGGCTCGTAAACTGCCCTGTGTTGCCGCAAATAAACTCCACCGCCCCGCCCAGACATCCAACGTGACAGACGTTGGGACGCCTTCCTTTGGGGCACGGCTTAACGTCTGTTGAGACTCTGTCCCGGGCCCCAGGGCAGCCACCAAGAAACAGGTCTGTATCCGCTGATGCCGCTGGGTCTCTCAATAGGGTGCTCCCAAAAAATTCAGAAACCATGTCTGCTGTCGAAGGCCAAAGAGAGGTGCGGCTATGGGGAGGATGGGCGAGGGAAGGACGGGGTGGGAATGGTTTAAAGGGCACCGTGTTGGGTTTTAGGCCTGTACACTCAGGTCACGAGCCTCACACACCCCGCTCACTGCTACACGTGGCCTTCCACTCACACCACCACAAAAATTTTGAAGATTACGGGCACAGGTTTCGCACTTGTTTCTCACACTATGCCTCATTGCGTAAAATTTTCCTTGCGCTGATCGGTGGGTAACTTAGATGCCTGTATAAGGTGCTTGGTGCCCAGGGAAACACAAAAACACGGAGCTCCTTTGACCCACGTCTCTCTCTCTCTCTCTCTCTCTCCCCTCTCTCTCCCCTCTCTCTCTCTCTCTCTCTCTTCTCCTCTCTCTCTCTCTCTCTCTCCTCCTCTTCTCTCTCCCCTCTCTTCTCTCTCTCTTTTTTTTTATTTACAATGAAAAGATAGTTGATTTTACAATTACAGCCAAAAGTTCCCGGTGAGGTGCGATAACGATCTTTATCTTTAATCTGCACTATTACATTTACCAAATAGTCTATAAGTAACCCCTAATTATGTCCAGAGAGCCTCAGCCAGGCATTCACTGCAAACCCTTGAAGATGTGGAGTGTGGCGGCCTTGTGTATGTCAGTCTGTCGCAAATAAAACGGTTCCACAGCCTGCTGTATCGCGGCAGGAAGGAGCGGAAGAAGGTTCTGTCCGGCGAAGAGAACAATGGAGTTGTTGGTCCTCTTGTGGGCGTCCCTGGGCAGACATTCAGAGAGAGTTAAAGGGCACGGTGTTTAGCTTAAAATAACTTCCTCTATTTTTACAACCCGGAAGTCGCAGGGATTCTGTTACGAGATATGGCAGTTTTGGGGCTACGGTTGTCATATGGGCTTCGATAGCTGATTAGTGAGCGAGTACAATTTCGTTACAGCCTCGCCAGCGAATCACATAGTATTTCTCAAAAAGTTTCAGCCAATCACAAGGCTTCTACCCCTCTCAGCTGTGTTTATAAACAAATTTATCATCCACACCACAAGCTCCACCCTTCTTCCTTCCTCCTCCACCTCCTAGCTTCTCCTTTCCTTCTCCTCCTCCCCTTCCTCCTCCTCTAACCTTTTTTATAGCAGTTGGTAGTAGTTGTAGTAATAACAGCAGTTTGCAGCAGTAATAGTAGTAGTAGTAGCAGCAGTAATAAAAATATAAGCAGTGTTTTTGTCTTCCAAGCATCGTTTTTAGTACGAAGACCACTCCAAACACTTGCTGAAATGTGTGTTTTTCACGGCTTGTATTTTATTTCTGCTGCTACTACTACTACTATTACTGCTGTTACTACTACAACTACTACCAACTGCTATAGAAAAGGTTAGGAGGAGGAAAAGGAGGAGGAGAAGGAGAAAGGAAGGAAAGGAAAAGGAAGGAGGAATATGTGTACCTTGTCTGTGTCGCGGAGCCGTGTGGTAGTGTATGGTGTGGTGAGTCATGGTGAGAGCCAACCCTTCGCCACTCGGCCCAACCCCATAACAAAATCATACGAGCGGATGGCATTGTAATATGGCCTAATTTCATTTGTATACTTGCCCTGTTCAGTTCTTGAGTCAGAAAACATCATATATATCAATTTTATAAGTATGTTTAGTATATTGCGTGCCCCACAACTGCCCGTAGGCAGTTGCCTGTTTTTTACAGCTCAACGTCTTTAGTACGTCATCAATCTGCCCGCAGAATGCCAAAAAGTTGCCCAAAACAGCTGTTGGAAGTCGCTAGGTCGTGAAGACCGGACGTTAGCCTCTCTGAATGTAGCCCCTGGTGGAGTATGATGAGGTGTTTCGCCGGAGTGTAGCGGGGTGGGGGGGCGCCCCCTATAGGATCTTGTACGGTGAGCCCAGGCCGGGGCCCAGTCTCGCCTTGCTGTAGGGGCTGTAGTGGGTGGGGGGGGCTGCATTTTGGTGCCCCTTTTCAGGAAAAGATGGCCCCCGCTGGGGCAGGGTTTTTTGTACCTTTGTCTAAGGGGGACCAAGGTACAGGGGGGGCCAGGATACCAAGTCAGGGGGGGGGTAACTCCATGGGGGGAGCGGACGGGGGCCGCAAAAAAAGGGTTTTGACACCCCGAGCGTAAGGAAGGGGGAGACGCCGCCTAACGCAGTTAAAAACCTACCCGGGCCTTGGAGGCTGTCTTCCGGGGACGTGGCTGGGAAGGAGAGGGTGTGTTCACCCCCAAAAACCCGAGAATGTTGACCGTCGGTGCGGGGAAAAACCCCTTACCGGCCCCCTCAGAATGGGTGGGTGGGGGGGGCTGGAGGGTGATTTCCCGGGGGGAATCTTCATGAACCTGTTTTTTTGTCCGGGGCGAGATCAACCTGCCACCGCCCCGTCCCCATGAAGGATGGTCTCCAACCACTGGGGTTGCGAGGGCGACGAGTGGGGGTGGCAGTACTGTCACAGGGGAAGGGGGTGGGGGGGTTTTGCAGTATCTGCGTATGCGTGGCTTCCGGGGGACATCAGGATTTTGTAGGTGAAGTAAAGATCTTGACAAGTCATTGGGTTTATTTTCAAAGCAGAAACGGGGTTAACAGGAGGCAGGACTGGGGCGGCTGGGGGTAAAAAAAAAATCCGGCCCCTCATTCGCCCCGCCCACCCGCTCCTCTCCGTACATGAAGCATTTTTGGTGACTCGAATTAAAAAACAACCAAAAACAAAATACCATTTATTGCACATCATTAATTTAATAAGATACCCTCCCCCCTGTTTTAAAATCAAAATAACCCATCCCTAGGTTTTCTTTTTTGTGAAGCCCTCAGCTGTTCACGGGGCGGCACACCCCCCGCTGTCGGGGTGGCCTCGTCTCCTGCCGGATCTTGCGTGGGTAACGAATAAGAGTCATCCACTCCTTTTCATCCGTTCACGTCCTTCCCTCGTGTGCCCGCTAGAGAGATTGAAACGAGGAAGTAGGTCCCGAACGGGGGACGAGGGACGCCTTTTGATCTCGAATGCTTGGTAGACAACTCTCTCGTGAAAAACTCCTTTTCCCATACTTTTCTATCGCAGGTGCGTCGTGTGGCCGGGGGACCCAAACTTCCCCTCCCCAACTCGGTAGGTGTTGTTTTTACTTCCTCTGCAGTTCATTACAATTTTCCCCTCGGATTCTGACGGGTTTTACCTATACGCTTTTTGCGGGAGCATCGTGCAGCATCCTTCGGCATCGGGGTTGTAAGGTACACTGCCTCTGAAAACTGAGCAGCCTTTCCTCGCGGCGATGACCTTGTTTGCTGCGGGACCCCTCCGATTTAACCTTTTCCCGGGGAACGGGACATGTGCACACCTGAAGCGCATAATGCCGCCCCACCCCCTGGCGAATGCAGGGGGAAAATCTTGCTACGGAAAGCAGTGTCTTTTATCCGTGAGGCTTGTCTGGAGCTCCTCGCTAAAAGAAAAACTCCCTTTCTAGTGTGAATATGCTCGCCTTGTTTAAAAAGGTCGCAGGGGGGGGGAAAGGGAAGGCAAACCGTGACGGCCCCACATCTATGAGAGATAAGAAAACTCCTGCCCCCGTAATGAAAATTTCCCACCAAAATGTGGGAATTTTTATGTCACATACAATTTAATTGAGTTTCTTACCTTTTCAATCAAACCCAGGCTATCACCCGCCACTTTTACCCCCAGCAAATCAACAAACTAGGATAATTATCGGGGGGATAGGGGGTTAAAAAATTTTATGGCTGTAGGTTTTTGACAATACTGCAATGATCTTGTGATCCGATGTGGTCCCCGGGGGGATCGAGCCCGCCCCCGTGAATGACAAAAAACGGAGGGGAGGGTAATCGTGGGCGCAAGGGGTTTATCACCCAAAAAACTTGACGCGCAATTGCTACAGTGTTGTATTAAAACACGGTCCTATTGGTTTTATCTTTATATTTAACCGTTTTAACTTTTGATGTTATCCTCACGGAGGGTTTGGGTGTTGTTTCCCCCGATGGGCAGCGGCTAGCGGCCCACTTACCTATAGCCACGTACAGAAATCTTAGGGCTAGTATTTTGGGGGGCAATAATGACCGCCTCCAAATTAAGGTGCTAATTTTTTAAATGCAATGCTTATCAACCAGGGAATATTAATGTACCTATCCCAGTACTAATCTTTTATTTTAAATTACCTTAATTTTTTACCCATTACCATTATAATTATATATATACTCCCCAAACCCCCTATCACGAGCGGAAAAATATTCATCACAAGGGGGGGGAGGGGAACAAAAAAACCACCACTCCCAAAATTTAGAGGGTGGTTAATGGAAAATTTCCACACTGGGGGCCGGGCGAAAACTAAAGGTTCGCTTCATGTACTCACCCCAGGCCACATATCCCGGAACATTTAAATAGGGGTTTTCGGCACTTTGGTTTTTAGCTACTTTAAAATTAACGCTCTGAAAGGTACCAGTGAATTGCTGAATATACTTGATCGGGGGAAGAGTTATTCCTGATGTTAATTTCCCCCCAGTATAGCATCCCCTTTGACCCCAAATGGTTTTAGGTCATTATCACGGAAAGCAGGGGGGACCTAATAGGAGACTGTCTACACTAGATCTTTTAAAATTTTAAATGAGGTTTTGAGGTATATTTGCTGCCTGTCTCCATGTTATCCAAAAATTACACCTGATATCGGCTAATATTGTAGCCATTCCGCCATGTAATGAGTTCCTATGATATTCTTCCACCAAAAATTTAGTAAGATGAGGGTGTTTGGGAATTAGTATGGGTGGCGGGTTTTTTTTGGAAGATAAGATTAAAAAATTTCGCCTCGCCCCCTAATACCCTCATGATAAAGGAACAACCCAATATGGTCAATTTTTTCCCTATGGGGGCTGCTGAACCCAAATAGCTGATATTCCTCGGGAAATACCCTGTTCTGTTTTGTTCTGATACAAAATTTAAAAAGGATAGAGCTACCCCCTTTTTTTAAAACCTTGCGGGGAATAACCTTGCAGGGAGTATTAATTTGCAGGGAGGTATTAACCTTGCGGGGAGTACAAAACCTTGCAGGGAATAGAAACCTTGCGGGGAGTTTTAAAATCTTGCAGGGAGTTTTTAAACCCTTGCGGGGAATCTTAACCCTGCAGGGAGTATTAACCTTGCGGGGGTTTTGCTCATAAGGGAAAAAACCTTTTCTATGCTATAAGGATTGGGGAAAATTTCAGGTTCCCTTATTATACTTCAGTTTATGTTGATGAGGGGAAAACCCATATTAGGATTATTATTCACTTTTTCGCCAGGTGGGCCCCTTTTTTTTAAACCATAATCCGGGATTCAATTTGAGGTTGCATCCCCGGACACATTTTTATTAGGATTTTTATTAGTGGCAATTATTCATTATGAACTGGAAAACCCCTTTCCTCTAAAAACCCCACTTTTTTTTTGGTTTTTGAGCAAGAAAATGGTTCCCATTCTGGTAATTAATAGGGTTTTGCATGACTAGGAAAAAACTCCCTGTTCGAAATTATGGGATGTGGGATGGGTCCCATTATTACCTTACCACCAGCATAGGAACATTTAGACGTTAGTATTTTATGACCTTCCTTAGGTAAAGCCCCCAAAATAACGGCTATATTATAATTTTTAATTTGGGAAAGGTCCATCAACGTCTTTTTAAAGGGATTTCTAACTAGTTTAACCCATATCCCTAGCATTTCAGCGTGTCCTTTTTGTCCATTAACAGTTAAATGATACCAAAATTATTTACTACTACGCGCTACCCTAATTTATATTTCCCCCAAATTGGGCTAGGGGTTGAACTTGTAAGGTTTTTAGCCTCATTATTTGGGAAGAAAACCGATAGGCTAAGTTTACTTTATAATTATGGGGAGTTGTAACAATTTAACTATCTCTCTGCTTTTGAAGGATCTTGGGCACCACTGTCAAACACTCTTTTCAATGACGCATTTCCATTTGGCTCACAATCAACTCGGGAGTGGGGGCAGCTGCTGAATCTCTTTTTAGTGACGCCATTTTAAATACTGTAGGGTCTGGTTTTTATACTGTTGGACAGAGGCGATGTTATGAACAGATTGTTTTTCATTTTTCCCACAATTCTTAAACATAGGGCAGCATTTGAAGCATGTTTACCACGGAGACAGGTTAGGCAAAACCAAGGGGCATTAAAACCCTTTTAAATTCGTGTAAAAAATCTGAATAGATATTACTTTGGGGGGTGGATGTTCCCCTCACATAAGACACAATTTTTTATTCGTCTTCACTATTAGTCGCCCTGGATAAGGGTTTGTATCTATTATTTTAGTGGTCTAAGTGGGTTTTCTGGTAGGCTGAAATTTGAAATTAATTACAGGCTGTTTGATTTGCGTAAAAGCCAGGAAACTACCACTAACGAGGGGGTCCTTTAAAATTGAGGGTGGCTGATAAGTTATTACCCTCCGGGCGTAATAATCGTGTCTCCCTGTGGGGGGGGTTCTGGCTTAAAACCTTTCAAACTTTGGGGTTAAAAAAACTTTACGTGATAATATAGCACACTCCAGAACCCTCATATTCAATTTCTTTTTCGAGATATCTTTGACATTCGTGTTCAGATTGATAACACATTCTGAATAATTTTTTTATCCCCAGCTTGTTTTAATTTAAATTCATATGCAATAAGCCCCTCTCATATTTTCCCCTTTAGGTTTTTTTGCATTAGCAGACCTGAGTTTAAACTATTTTAGTCTATGGGTTTGCCCAGCGCTTCATCACACGTATTTATAATCGTGTCAGCCAACCTAATTAGCAGCTAATGATTTTGTCCCTTCCCCCAGATTTTTTAAATTTATTAACTCAGTCAAATAAATATTTAAAAGGAGGTTTGTTACATATATAAGTTTTTAGTTTATAAGAATTTTATTAAGTGGGGGTAGGCCCGCTCGGCCTGAAAGGACGCGTAGCAAAAACTAATAATTTCAACCACCCCCTAACTACTAAACTAAACTATTTCTACGCCCAAACCCCTGTTTTTACTACCGGCATTGGTAGTTGAACAGCTGATCATTCTTGACGCCGCGAAAACCCCCCCCCCCAGCCTCATAACCGCGATTGTGTTAGGCTCATAAAATCGTCAAATTAACAACCACTTTTAATCCATGATCTCAAATTCCTCTACTAGGGGCACCAATTTGGGAATTTATGTCACATACATATTTAATCTGAGGGGTCTCTTTCCTAAACAAACAAACCCCTGTCCATCCCCCCACACATTATCCCTTTATTATCGCTAATTAACTAACTAGGATACTTATCGGTGGATAGGGGTTGAATTCGGCTGTAGGGGTTTTATCAATACTGCAATGGCTTGTGATCCGCAGTGGTCGCCGGGATCGAGGCCGCCCGTGAAATACAGAAGCGGAGGGGGGGAGGCGAGTGGTTTCGTTACGGCGTAGAAGGTTTTACACCCCTTTTTTGCGCAGGCTATTTTTATCAGTGTGTTTTTTTCTTTTAACATGTCCTTTGATTTTAAGCTATTTACAAAATTAAAATAGTACAAATCTCTTCTTTTTTAATAGAAAAAAGATGTTAAACCCTGAGGGCTGGGAAAGATATGACTTGTAGACAAGCAAGACGTATATTAGATTGATGTTATCCCACGGAGGGTCGGGTTTTTACTGTTCCCCAAGGTGGGCGAGACCCCCGCTACCAATACCTAGACACGGTATCATGTCAGGTGGCCCCAGAATCTAATGGGCGGCCGCCAAAGAAAACCCCGCTTCAAAACAAGGTGTAATTTTTTAAGTGCAAAGCTTATTTAAACCCCTGGGAATATTAATTTACCTATCCCAGTACTAATCATTTACTTTTAAAATTTCCTTATTTTTACCCTTCCATTACAATTATATATACAATCCTATAAACCCCCCTCCTATTATAATATAGCGGAAAATACCTCTCACTAGGGGGAGGGGGAAAAAACTACCACCCACCTATTTGAGGGGTGTTTTTGGGATAAATTCCACAACGTCCATCCCCACTTCTTCCCGGTTTACTACGCCAGGCTTCCTTTTCTCCCTTCACAGGGCCGGGGCAATGGTTTTACACTCTTTACAGTTGTAACAACTGATTGTACCTCCCGCCTGGTGACAGCAGAGTTGACGCGCTTCACGAAGTAAAGCGTGCGCCTTACGCCAGGGTGCCCCATAGTGTCGTGCACTCTTTTTAACTAAGTCGTCGATGCTCGCGTCGTCCATGGCCATACACACGGCTGCAGGAGTGGCAGTGGTCTTCAGCCACCGCTGTGGCACGCGAGTAAGGCGTCTGCCTTGTTGCTTTCTGTTTGGTAGGGACACTCGCACCTGCAACCCGCACTCTTCAATAGAGACGTCACCAGACCGATTCGCCGTCGAATGAGCATCTCGCTTGTGCTCTCGCCCTCAGTCTGCTCTTCCCTGAAGACGTCTGAGACCCATCGAAAAACTTTTTTGAAGAATCAGTCATAACTCCATTTCCCTTTTATCTGCCAGGCTAGAGCGAGGTTGAGCCCTTTTACGACCGCGTCCGAGTCAGCCTATTGATTAGAGGCGTCATCCTTGCGGAGCCAGCTGGGTCTTCTATGATGCAGCCCTCGGCCTCGATCACGACTCCAAGGGCCAGGAGCTGGCTTTCCACCCACACTCTGGCTTTGTTTCCCCTTTACGCCCCCATCTTCCTCGAACGGGATCGTTTTCCTGACTTCATTGGCAGTCTCCTCAAAATTTGCTTTCAGCTGGTTCGTCGATAACCACCTCATCCCAACTTGATGTGAGATGGTTGATTTTTCTTTTTAATGAAAGCAGCACAACTCTCAGCCAACCGCAGACCGGGAAGTGACCGAGGAGTCTGCCCACAGTAGAAAACACCGACCGGCGTGTCAGTCGATTTGGCACTTCCCCCCCCTGTTATCGCGTTCCAGTGCAGACTGCCTCGCTCCCCTCCCCACTCTCAAGCCCAACACTCGTGCACCGTCAGCGACACGTTCAGGTGTCTTGCTTGGCAACCCGTAAACGAGCGAGGTGTTGTTCTACTCTGCTCGTCGAAAACTACGACCCTTAACTAATATATCGTCAATATAAGCCAAAGTCCTTCCTTGACAACAGAGTCCTGTGACAGCACCACTTCAAAATCGCTTTCATTATTAGCGGTGCAACGTTTAGACCAAAGCCTAAGCGGGTCAAGAAATTTACCTGCGCCCTTGAACACCACTGATTGGTAAGGCCGTAGAGAGTGGTGTATCGAATTTGCAAGTACACTTTTTCCAAGTCAATCACTGACACATTAACACCTTGTTTACGCCACTCTCTCAGCTTGTCTGCACCCCACATCAGCGTCGGCCGTGAAAGCGTCGACGTTGGTATTAAGTTCCCCAAAAAATCCAGCACTGGCCGAACTTTTCCTTTGTTACGCTGGATCACTGCCATAAAGGGTATCATCCTTTAACTGGCCCATGTACATCTTTTCATATGACACTAGCCCAACCATCAGCGATCACTTTTCAATTCCTTTTTCTACACAGTCTAGCTTCACGGGCACCGAAACTCCTCTATTTGGTTCTGAAGGACACCAGGCTCAACGCCCTGCGACCATTTCCACACGGCCCCCTCCACGAGTTTTTTTGCGGCATCATAAGTCTCACTGAAATCCTGTTCGTCAACACCAATCACTTTGGCGGCGGCTGCGCAGACGGCTGTATCCTCCTTCCCGAATCGCACAAGTCGCTCCACGCTCACGGTGGCCCCGCCCAGTGCCACTATGCCATTATGCCAAGGATGAACGGAATCCAAGAAGAGTAGAACGACCCAAGCACATCCACGTCGGCAATGCTCCGTTCCTCAGATGAAGACGCACGATCCCTGTGCCCTTGCAGAAGTGCTCCTTACCACTCACTGTAAGGACGCTGACGACCTCTTGCTTTCATGGAAAATGCAGCATGAACATGGCAATGCATCGTGAACACCAGTGTCCACCAACGCCGTCGTCAGAACACCATCACCCACATGTCTGCAGTTGGTAGCGCCTCTTTTATTGGCTGACGAGAGAGGAAGTTGACCTGCCACCTCCCCTCCTTGGGCCCTTTTCCCGGACCAGTGGGTGTAAAGTGACCACGAGGCAAATCCTCTCCCGCTCTTCGCCGGGTCCCTGCTGTCTGGGGGTTAAAACCACGACGGCGCAGCAAACAGTCTCGGGCGAAGTGGGTTCGGTCCATTACACTCGTAGCAGCGTTGACTCGTGAACGCTCTCTGCTGCCACCCACTCCCGACTCACTGGCTCCTAAGAACGCGTCCACAGGGTCAGGGGTTGTAGTCGTCCTTGATAGCTGCCCTTGCCCGTGTTAGGATCTGACTCAAGTCGAGTGATTCCCATGCGTGATCCCGCCCTGAGTAGTTGACGACTTCTCCGGGAGCCCAGCCACGAAGCACAAGCGAGTCCTTTGTCAGTCAAGCCACCAAACAAAGATGCCAGTCGTCGAGCTCTGCCAGGAACACGTCGGGAGATTCACCATTGCGTACTTCCTGCCAGCAAATGCTGTAGCCATGAACAGTAAAAGTACTAGGCCAGTAAGACGAGACTGCGAACGCTGCCAACAAGTGCCTCCTTCACTTTCTTAAGCTTCTTCCTGTCCTCTTCAGGGAGTTGCAAAGTAGACTGCAAAAAGAAACCCCCAGTAAGACGTAGAGAAATGACACTGCCACGTCCATCAACTCCTCTTATCTGCAGACGAGTTCAAGGTTTTCCAGCCCCTGACCACTGATTGCTTGGGGCTGAGCCCCCGTATTCGGGGGTCAGTCGTAGATCAAAGTAGCTCTGCACGTTCTCCGACATGGGGCCTCGATAGCTTATAGGTGAAGTAAAAGATCTTGACAAGTTTGGGTTTTCTTCCTAAAGCAGAACACAGGTGAACAGGAGGACAGGCTGGTGGCGTGCTCGGGGTGAACTGCCTGGCCCTCATTCGCCCGCCACTAGCTCCTGCTCTACATGAAGCAGTGTGGTGACTCGAATACACAACCCAACAAATACCATATAGTAGCACATATTAATTACTAAGATAAAGGTCGTTGAAAAACGCATTCCATAAGAGGGGTCCCAAAAATACGGCCTGGGACCCAGCTCAACCGGGGGTTCTTTTGAAGTGTTCCGTTCAACAAGCTGAGGGTCGTCCTCTCAGAGTTCATTTAAGATCTTAAGAGAGACGTGTATGTGTGAGTGTGTGGTGTGTGTGGTGTTGTGTGTTTGTGTGTGTGGTGTGTGTGTGTCTGGTGTGTGTGTTGTAGTGTTTATTCATTTCTCTTCTCTTCTCTCTCTCTCTCCTCCCTTTTTCTCTTCTCTTCTCTTCTCTCTCTCTCTCTTTTCTTCTCTCCTC
>JACEEZ010012577.1:0-10129 GCA_016584305.1 Chionoecetes opilio | reverse complement strand
TTATGATTCAGTTTCTTTGGCCGTTTGTAAGAACCTGTGACTTTATATTATAACCATAACCTTATAAGTTATGTTTTGGTTCAGTTTTGGTCTCCATATTACAGGATGGATATAGCCTTGTTAGAATCAGTGCAGAGAAGGATGACCAAAATGATACAAGGGATGCGTAACTTTAGTTATGAGAAGAGATTGAAGTTATTAAAGTAACACTCACTCGAGAGGCGCAGAGTAAGGGGCTATCTGATAGACGTTTTTAAGTGGATAAAGGAATTTAATAAAGGAGAGGTAGGAAAAGTTCTTATGGCTTTTAACCAAGGTAGAACAAGAAGTAATGGATTCAAGCTGGAAGGGCGTAGATTTAGAAAGGAAATAAGGAAAAACTGGTTCACAAATAGGGTGGTGAATGATTGGAATGGACTCAGTAGACAGGTAGTTAGTGCAGAGTCATTGGGGAGCTTTAAAGCGGGGCTGGACAGGTTCATGGATGGGGATGGAAGGTGGATGTAGGTAGTGTTAGGTGACAGGAACTACCACGTGTAGGCCTCGCGCCCTCTTGTAGCTTCCTTATTTTCTTATGTTCTTATGTTCTTATAAGTGTATAATATATATATATATTATATAATATATATATATATATATATTATATATATATATATATATATATAATATTATATATATATATATAATACAATATATATTTATAATAATAGTATTGTCTCACTCGATTCCTTGCCACTTACTTTACTTACTTACAATACCTATACGTTACTTAAATCAGCAAGCCTTACTTAAATCCGCTAGACCTACTTGCAATTACTACCACATTGATGTATATACCTTTGATTGATTGATTGTAATGCCAAAAAAAGGGGAAATGGTATATACCTTTGAGCGTTAAACCTTATCTGCAGGACATCACTTGGCAATCACGTCAGAGACCTGTATCTTACATGGGTAGATCCCGTTACCTGTACAAATAACAAGATAAAAGGGTAACAGGTGACTGGGATCAGTAGGGAAGCTATGACTGGCTTAAGCAATGGTAAGAGTTAGTTGACTTGACATAAGCAATCAGCCTGACAAATATCAGTAGAAATTCTAATTTGAGTCGTTTTCGTGATGACACTATTAAGCCAGTAATACCAACTGTAGCTGAAATGTTTTTTATGTGATTGTTTATTCAGTTTTGTTATTACCTTGTTACACAGGCAAGTGCTGACAGATGAGCATATCAATTATGCTCAGTCCTTTTTAAACAGCAGTTACCAGACATGGAGGGATTGCAAGATACCATCGTTTTCAGACACCAAGTATGGTGGTGTAATTGGCCACACCGTCAGGAAAACTCATTCAAATTCTACATGTTGATGGGAATCAGTGGGTGTGCGGTAGTTCCATAGGCTGTAAACCAGGACAGATTAAGATATATGATAGCTTAAGCCCTTCTTTTCCAAGTGAGTAAAACTGATGCATGCTTGTATACACACACACACACACACACACACACAACACACACACACATGGGGGTATGTACACTTAGGGTACTCCGTAGTGTAGTGGTTAGCACGCTCGGTTCACAACCGAGAAGTCCCGGGTTCGATCCCGGGAGGAGCGGAGATAGATGGGCTGTCTTCTTAAAGCCCGAGCCCCTGTCCCCCCCAAAAGGTGAATGGTACCGGGTGGTTAGCCGGGGGTTTGTGATCCGCCTCCCGGTGTTATGGTTTGGCCAACACCAAGAACTATGGATGTATGATAAATTGTAGCAAAATGGAGACGGGACCATACGAGTGTAGCTCGGGTCCTGTAAAATACAACTAGGTGAACTAGGTGAATACACAGTTTTACACCCCAGCAATCATTTGATATTCAGACTTGAGCCTACAGAGGATTTTAATTTTATGATAACATGGATAGTTTCAGATGATGCAGTGTACACATAGAGGCCCTTCTTTATAACCCTTTTCTCTTTCATACAAGCAACAAGATACAGAAAATATCACATTTTATTTGGCACAAGTGAATAGCCACACCAAAGGACTACTGTATACTGGACTTACTACTCGTGCCCCGTGATAAACCGCTCATGCCCAGTGGAGGTCAGTTTGCGATTCCTGACATTTTCGAACATCACTCCCATTTCCCTTCCTAGGGTTTTATCAGTAAAAATTTGATATACTGTTTGTGGATATGCGACTATAAACCAGACAGTCACACCTACATAATATTCATGCCTCTTAATAATTCCTACACATACTGCTATGTTGCAACACTTAGTTGCACATGACAATAGCGCCCCCCTGCGAGCCGCGTTCCATGTACGCCAGTCCAGCCAGTCCAGCCTGTAGCCGGACCGCAAACACCAGCCCTCCGTTGGTGGCCGCAATCTCTGTTTTTTAGAATAAACACCTACGGAAGATACTCGATTCTAATTCGGATAAACCCCCCTCAACCACCCCGGGTTAATCACTCCCCAAACCCCGAGCAACATGGCGCAGATCGCAGGTATAAGAACTTAGAGACGGGCCCAACGACCCCCGCCATTCCCCCAGAACACACCACCCGCCATGACTCCACGAGGCATCTCTTCACCGACCCCCGCTTCCTTCCTGGATTACTTCGTCTCCTGCATCGTGTGCTCGTGTGCCTGTGAACAGACGTAAGGCGGTGGGACTGCGTATGACGGTTAGGGTCACCAGTGTATTATAAGTGATGTGCGTGTTTTTCAGGGGTGAGTTTTTTGTACGGAGACCCCGTTGGTTGTTCATCGGATCGCCGCTTGGTACGGGGTGACTTTGAAACCAGGTGCGGGCGGCTAGCGACCCCCCCCCCCCCCACCCCTTCTCATCCACCCCTCCCCAACGCCACACAACACACACCATACACCCAAAACCCCATTCCCGTGTTTTTGATATTCCACATACGGTGGTTTCTTTTCAATTAGCGTCTCCCTTTAAGATGTCATTCCCCGTTTTGCACCCGCGGCATGCGGCTCGGAGGATGACGAAAGGAAATCGCTTTCCCACCCTTTAAACCCACTAAATACAACACATTCATCTCCGCTACCGGGGGACGCGATACCCAAGTTGATTCGCTATTGGGGGAGTCCCGGTTATCACTGAAAATCGACACATCCAGGATGAAGAGGAGGGGGTGCCAGCGTGATGAGGAGAGACGATTACGTGACAATGAGGCCAGGAGAAAGGAGGGGGATTCACGGCTTCAAGTACTTGTCACACTTCTGTCTCCTCCGCAAAAGTCTGCGGCCAGCGCGCGGGACATTCTTCACCTCCAGTTTTCCCACGAAGCCGGTGCGAGCGGCGCATTACCCACGGTCGCGGCTCCCGCGACAACCACCCCGTTCGCCGCTTCTCCTGTGGCTGCCACGCCCACCGTCGCGACTTCCGCTGGCAAGCATGTGGCCCACAGTCCACCGACGTTGCTGCTGATTCTTCCTTCCAAGTTTTCCGGCAGTGGGCTCGTCTGTGGAAAGATTTCTCCACCACCTTTCACAGAGGCTGCCACGACATAAGCAACTCATCCAGCTGCGGATTGCTGTGTCACGGGGACGTACAAAGAATCCTAGAACTACCCTAGGGATCCCCACCTGACACTTCCTTGACTGTGACAGAGGTCTTAGACCCCCTTTACAGTCCCACTTCAAGAGTCAACGAAATGAAGCACTAGGCCGTCGAGAACTCCTGTGTTGTAAGCAGGCTACGGCGAGTCATTCTCCGATTTCATCGTACGCCTGAAGAACCTGGCAGAGGAGGTCGCCCCTTGTGTACTAGTAACGCTATGAGTGCGCGGAGATCCAAATTTGGGAAAATGGTGCTGTTGATGGGTGGGGGCGAGATGAAGAGCTAATTCAACGCCTTATCTCCCTAGACACAGGCGCTTCTTTTCAAGACGTGGTCACCTGTTGCAGTTCCTTCGAAAGGCGCCCGCCATACAGCCTCCGCTATATACTCGTCTCCAAGCCAGCTTCGCGTCATGTCTCCCTACAAGAAAGGCAGGCGCCACGAAAGACGCCTCATTCACCTCAACAGCCCCCTTCAGGTCAGCGCTTAAAGGGACTCAACGTAGAACAGCGGTTTTCCAGCCCTGTCCATCCTGCCAATCCTGCACGCGGCGTCATGGCCCAAAGTGTCCGGCCAGGGGGCGCGTCTTGCTACAACTGCAGCCGTCAAGGTCATTGGGGGGGACTGAAAAGGGTGTCCCGCCAAGACAGCCCAATGCCACCTCTCCCACCAGGACTGGCCACTACGACAGGTTCTGCCGCAACACGCCTAGCCACGATGGCCAGAGTGGCGCGTATCACCCACCTCACGGCGTAAATCAGCAAACTATCGTAAGCCTAACAAATGTCTCACCTTCCAGTGCCATGACTCCCCTCCCCGGTCTACGTTCACCTGGTGCACGGGCGAATCTACTTAAAGGACCCAGATGTTCCCATGGGGCCGACGTCACTGTCATCGGCACGAGACCCCTGCAAATTTTTCACATCTCCCTCAGCAGCCTACAGCCTCCACCGTCCACTACTACGTGACGCTGACAGCGGATGGGTCAGTAATAACACCAGGGGGAGAAGCCACAAAACATTTATGACCCTTTTTTGGTCGGAAGTCGACGCGGTCGTAACAGGAACCCCCCAGCGCGGAAAAGTCGTAGGTTTGGTCGTAAACGTGCAGACTGGCTAACGATGCTCGAGACCGGATTAGCTGGGGTAGGAAGTCTCCAGGCTCGCTTATTATTGTTGATATGCTATGAAATATCATTTCACTAGGTGAATGTAGACATATGATTCATTTGGATGGATATTAGTCAATATATATGAGTAAAGAGATGAAATACAAGCAAGGGTCTCATCCACGTTGGCAGCGCGGCCTTCGGCAGCAGCAGCAGCATCATCATGAAGCCCTTTGAGGTGGATATCAACACCAAGGGAGATAGATGTCTTTGGTAATATTTAGTAGGGGTGCGAGAACCCCTTGGGAATCCTATGATCCCTGGTGATATCCTATGGTGCTATCACAGGCGTAGGAGGGGGACTGTCTTCTCCAGGAAGGCCAGGTGAGGCGGATGACGGCGGGTTTTGACTCAAAACTTTTGAGAGCGGCGGGCGCCTCCCTCCTCCGCCACGATAGGTTTGGGCAGGCTTAAACGTCATATTACTCGTTATTATACAACTTAATGATTATGGTGAGATGTTATATACACCCTGTCATTATCTAAATCAATGTAGCACCGTGTTTTACCCTTTAAAAAAGGGTGATTTAAAGATGTTATGATGAGGTGACTGCTGGCGAGGCGTAAGTGACGGAGAGATTCTTGCCGCGGGCCGCCCCATAACAGATATTCACTATTTTAACCCACATACACACCTTCTACCACCAAAACACTAGCAATACAGGCTTCTTACTTATATATATTACTATCTGATACATTAAAACTCCTTAAAACGCAAAGCATTTCCAAATAAAACGAGAATTAGTTTTAGATGACGGGGACAGAAGGCAGAGAGAGGCAGTCTGGCATGCCATTCTTGCCTGGAAATATATCTCGTTGGCTTGTGATTGGTCGAGAAGTTTTAAAAACAGTTTGTCATTGGCTGGTGACGGATGATGTGCTTGATGACGTCATTGCTCGCCTTAGCCTAGCCAGTCAGCGCCTTCCGACACGTTTACGACCTACCGAGGGAGGCTTTGTAGCTTCCGTAGTATCTAGGTCAGGGGTCGGCAGCCTCTGGGCCCGCGGGCCAGATCGGCCCGCAGAGTCCGAACTTTATGGCCCGTCACCCTGCTTGATATGTATATAACAATCCGGCCCGCAAAAAGCCTAGCCAACTAAATGAGTAAGGTCGGCACCTCTCGAAAGTGATCGCGGCGGGTAGCGCGGGGCCAAATTTGCATGACTGAGACCTTTACCAAAGAAGCACCACGGAAAATCGCCAGGGAGAAAATGACTACATGGCAACACGCGATCATGTCGATTGATTGATTGATTAATTATAGTTTTAAGGCGCCGCAACTGCGGGGTTATTGACGCCTGCCTACAGAAGATACATGTAAAGTAAAAATAGAAAAAAAATAAATTTAAAAAGAATAAAAAATATTTAAAATAACGAAATACATAAAGAATAAAGTACATTAAAAAACACCTCTCTTTCCCCAAAGCCAGGGAGAGGGCGGTAAGCACCGTCCCACCCGCGACACGGGGCAAAAAAATTTCACACGTAGGTCCCCAAGACTGGGACACTCGACCAGAAGTGCCGCACAGTTAAGGGGGCCAAACAATCATCACAGTAAGGAGGTGGCCCCCCTCCATGAGGAACCCATGAGTATATAGAGTGTGACCAATACGCAATCGTGCCAAGGCAGTCCCCCCATCTCCGGGAGAGACCGCAGTAGCTCCAGTCCTCGATACTTTTGGGGATGGTGCGCAGTTTATTTTGCCCTATAGTAATCCCAAAGTTCCTGCCAAACTGTTGTGAACTGATCTATGGATTGCCGAGCGCAGGTCCGTAGCGGCCCCTGCAAATGTGATTGAGCTGGTCTTCTAGCTGCAGCTTTTGCCAAGGCATCAGCTTCCTCATTACCGGCAACACCTACATGTGCCGGTACCCAACACAAGCTGACCGTCCGGCCTCGCCTCTTGAGCAGATAAAGCCATTCCAGGATGGCATTAACCAGCGGATGGGGAGAGTTAAAATTACATAGTGATTGAAGAGCACTACAAGAATCACTAAAAATTGTAAAAGAGACATCCGGAAGGGTACAAATAAGCATGAGAGCATATAAAATAGCACTTATTTCAGCCGTAAAAACAGATGAAACACCTGGAAGGCTGACGCCTTTGTTAAACGATGGGAATACGACACCGTATCCAGCTCCTTCGTCTGATTTGGAACCATCAGTAAAGACAGGGACAGAACCCTGATGTGTGCAATAGTGGTCTAAAAACTGGGCACCCTCAGCCTGAGGAGGTAAAGACCCTTTTGAGAGCGGAAGGCTTTTGCAGAAGGACACTTCTGGGAGAAGCCATGGACCGACTGTCGTAGGCCTATGCGGGCAGATCCGTAAAGCAGGGAAGGATAGCGTCTCCATAATAGCTGTCAATCGGAAACCAAGGGGCTTTGGTAAGCTTCTTCGCTCATGGTAAATTTGCAAACCTAAATCACAAGACACAGCACGGCAAGCTATTGAGTCAGGCAGGCGTTGGAGGCGATACCAACACCTTAACATGAGGGACTGGCGTTGAAGATCTAATGGGAGGACACCAGCATCCACCAATAGACTTGGGATGGGAGATGACCTAAACGCCCCGGTTGCCAGACGGACACAGCATGGTGTACCGAACCAACATACGCAGTCGAGTGGGTGTGGCAGAGAGTACACTTCACATCCATATCAAGCTTCGAAAGGATAAGTGAGCGATGTAGATATAGGAGTGTAGTGCGATCAGCTCCCCCGCTGGTGTGCGAGAGGACTTTCAGTAGATCCATGGTTCGAAGACAGTCAGTCTTGAGAGCCGAAGGTGAGGTACCAAGTCAGTCTATTGTCAAAAATGAGTCCAAACACCGGGGCTCTTCCCTACATGGGTATTCTCTTATCGTAAAATACAGGTTTTGGGTCGGGATGAATCCCACGGGTTCTGCAAAAATGAACCGCTACAGTCTTCGCTGGAGAAAACCGGAAGCACGATTCGTCGTCCATTCACAAACTTTTTCTATAGCAAGTTGAAGTCTTTTTTCTCTGCAACTGACATCCCGAAAGCAGCAAAAGAGATTGATAAATCATCCACGTATAATGTACTAACAATCCCTCTGGCAGTACATCAACAATACCATTGATGGCCACAGGGAACAGAGCTACACTCAAGACGCTGCCTTGTGGGATGCCACCTGGAAGCAGGTGTTCAGAAACAGTATGTTTGCCAACTCGAACTCTAAGAACCCCGGTTTGGGGTAGGAAACTCTGAGGAACACAGGCAAACGACCTCTTAGTCCAAACTCATACAGAGACTGCAAAATACCGGTCTCTAAGCTGTGTCGTAGCCCTTTTCAAGGTCGAAAAATATGGTCACATGGTGTTGGGCGAGAGGCAAATGCCCCGCATATGGATGACTCTAAGGAAATAAGCGCTTCCGTAGGGAGTGATGCTTACGGAATCCACACTGAGAACGGGAAAAAAAGTTTTCCGTTCCAAAAAAATATAAGTGACTATTTACCATTTTTTCGAATAACTTACACACACAAGAAGTTAGGGAATGGGGGGGAATTCGTCGGTGTGGGTGTCGGGAAAAACCCAAAGAGGGAGTTGATCATGGTACCAGAATTTGAAGGCAACAAATAAGGGCAAGGGGGTAAAATTTTTGGGGAGGGTACCGGATTTTTTGGGGTTGGGGAAAAGGGAGGACAAGGGCTTCGCGCCGGGGGGGGGGGGGGGAAGTCCCAAGGGCCCAACCCGGTAAAGAGGGCTAGTAAAAAAGGGGGAAAAACAGGAGGGAGGTGTTTGAGCTTTTGGGTAGGAAATCCCGCAGGGCCTTACAGTGTGCGGCAAAAAAATGAAAGCGGAGGCTAGCTCAGAAGAAGAAAAAGGGGGACTTTGGGAGTATAGAAGAGGATAGAGAGAAGGTAACAGGAATGCGTTCCCGGAAAGTTTCTTCTAGTGAACTAAGGGAGAGGTGGGTCCAATACTAACGAGATGAAAAAGGGCCCTAACCTCTGCTTTGGAATGGTCGCAAAATTGGGTTATAAAAAGTGGGACGGGGGCAAAGGGGGCGGGTTACCTGAAATTTTTTCGAAATAAAAGTGACGTAAAAAAAGTTCAAAAGCTCCACGAGATTATCTCGATACTTTCCAGTGAACAAGGTAAATATAACAACCCCGAGGACCAATAACTAATACCCAACATACAACATCAAATAGTGGGAGTTTTAGCAAAATATCCAAAAGATTGTGCATTTTGTGTAAAAAGCTCCAAAATTGGCAACACGCAGTAACATATAAATCCCAAATCGGGAAAAATTGGGCCACTAGAATTTCCGCTAGGGCGGGGAGGTTTTAAAAAAAAGGCGCATAATGGCGGTTTTCAAATTTTTGTGAAAACGGGGGAAAGTCATGTGTGTGATATAAAAAGACAAGATTTGTCTTATTTTAAACCCAAAGGGATAGTGATGAGGAATTAAAAACTACCGTAGATAAAAAGTGAAGCGCCCGTTCTACGTTTTTGTTTTTCAGACGGTGGGGCGTTTAAAACTTTCATTTTTAATCCATGATTTTAGGAAAGTTAGAAGGGGCTATCTGGAAAGTCTGTGTCATTTTGTGTCTTCATATGCGTCATATTATGGCTATAAAGAACAAATGACAAAAAATGAAACCCAGTGGCGACCTCACTATACCACTACAGTAAAGCACCAGCTGTATTTTAACCCCCAAAGTTGGCCCACTTGGGAATTCAGGGAAATTAGAGGTAAAATAAAACAAATCTCTATATATTAGTGCGGGAAATGCTTGGATATAAAAAGTTCCTCTGCCCAAGTGAAAAAAGTTCTATTTAAATTTGAAAGTTGAAATTTGAGTCCTGCCCCCCGAAAAGGTAGTTTAATGTCTGTCATCGCGGAAAAAAAGTGAGAAGCAAAAGGGGAAAGTTTTACTTGCAGAAAAAGCATAAAACAACGCTGAAAAGGGTAGATTATAAGTCATGATATAAACTATGTGTTATCTTCAGGGCCATACACGCAGTGTGATGCTATAATTCGTAATATTTGGGCCCGGCGACTTCACGGGGGGGGGGGGGGGATTCACTGATTCGGTGTGTAGACCCTTTTGCTAAATATTTATATACCAATTAGCCAAATTTTTGTGCGTTTAGGCTGGCTAAGGAAAAGTTATATAATATAATAATTGATATAATTGATAGATATAAATATAAAAATATATAAAAATTTAAAATAATACATGACTATGATAGTTTACAAAATCAAAGGGGAGCCTAAAAAATTTTTTTTTTTTTTTTTAAAAAATTTTTATTTTTTTTTTTTAATAATTTTTTTTTTTTTTTTTTTTAAAATTTTTTTTTTATAAAAAATTTAAAAATTTTTAAATTTAAAAATTTTTTTTATAAATTTT
>JACEEZ010012576.1:0-14619 GCA_016584305.1 Chionoecetes opilio | reverse complement strand
TTGAGTTAATTGTGTAGACATTTATGTAAAATAAGCGCATCTGACGAAAATTTTCTGGTCCAGGAGGTGTGGTCCAATGTTTTTCCTGTGTGATGTCATCTGTCTGTACGTGCGCAGTTCGTGGCAGGGTACTAGTCGGCGTGCTACACCGCATTAGGACGGTAAGCGTTCAGCTGCTTTTTAATTATCGGCCTGCTTGTGGCACTATTCAGCTGCTATATTGGCCACTTGTGGCACTATTCAAATGCTTAATTCGGCCTGCTTGGTGGCACGCTATTCAAATGCTAGTCCGGCCTTCTTGTGGCACTATTTGGATGCTAATCGGCCTGCTTGTGGCACGATTTTTTTTTTTTTTTTCAGTTGCTGTGTAAGGCCCGCTTTATGCACTATTTTGGATTCTAAATCGGCTTGCTTGTGGCACGATGCAGTTGCTGTGTTGGCCCTCTTATGGCACGATTATAGATGCTATGTCGTGCCCGTTTTGTGGCTCAGTAGTGGCCATAGTTTGGTTACGGGGTTTGCCGAACAGAGTTCTGACACAGGAACGTAACGTAACCGACACATGCCCGGGGTGCAACATGTACGCAACAATTGGTCGGTCCGCAGCCAGGCTCTAACTTCATTACGGTTTGTGCGATTCAATGTCAATATGCAGTTTGTGATTGCCGGCACTAATTTGCTGCTGGCCCCGTCATTAAATGTTTGCTGGGGTGGTGGGGCTGGCAACATGTGTCAGGCAGTGAGCATCGTCCATCACACATCCTGTCCCATGCTAGAATATATAAAATATGATAACAACAGCCCACAGCACCTAAGTGCAGCGGCGTTTACCGCCGTAAGGAGTCACTCCAATATCGCTGTTTAATCTCGCATCACATTCACCTCGCTGTGATTTATGTGTTACCCTATTTCCAGTTCAGGAATCATGTTCAAGGGTCACTAATCCCACGGTCCCCCCACCCCCACCACATCTATCCACTCCTGCCCCACAATCGCTACGTACATCTCTCCAGATTCCCGTAATGTTTTTTGTTTGTTGGTTTATCTGTCAATTACCTCACAAGTACTAAAGGTACCACTAAAAGAGATCCATAGTTGCATGATTAAAACTACGTCCCTTCAAGACGCTTTAAGATAGGCAGGCAGCCGGGTGGCCTGGACCTGTCCGCCGATCGGAACACTCTCCGGCTGCCCGTCGTTTGAGTGTGCCAATTCTTGATATTCAGGACCCAATATATACTTTAATCAGGTTTTTAAATCCCCGTGTTTTCTGCATCCAGGGATGAATACCATTAAAAAAAAAATAGCTTGATCATTTAGGTTAAAATAGGTGGCCAATGTCCAGGTGTAGGTTTAGATTAACCACGTCGCCGAGTATAAAACCGGCAGCCGAGGATGGACACTGGTCATAGACCGGCTCTAGTAGTAAGTAGGCAAAATATTGTATACCGCTAGTATACTAGTGCTAATAATGAATGATAATAATGATAATAGTAATACGAATCATGCAGATTAATTATGTAGAGAGAAATAGAGAGAGGTAGAGGCAAAATGCTTATTATTATTATTTATTATGATTATTATTACTATTATTATTATTATTTATTTTATTATTATTATTACTATGACTATTAGTATCCTGACTAATTATTTAATATTATTAGTATTATTATTATTATTAGTATTTCTATTATTATGATTATTCTTATTATTATTATCATTACTATTATTAATATTATTATTATTACTTATTATTATTATTTATTATTACTATTATTATTATTATTATTATTACTATTATTATTATTTTTATTATTATTACTATTATTATTATTATTACTATTATTATTATTATTATTATTATTATTATTATTATTATTACTACTATTATTATTATTATTATTATTATTATTACTAATTATTATTATGACTATTATTATTACTATTATTTATCAATTACTATTATTTTTATTACTATTATTATTATTATTACTATTATTATCATTATTATTATTATTATTTATTATATTTTATAATAAAAAAAGAGAAAACAAATAAGAATAAGAATATATCAAAACAAAAAGAAAATTAGACCTATAGAAAAATTTTAAAAATTTGAAAATAAAAGTGAAGTCGGAAAAAAATTGTAAAAATTTAAAAATCGAAAATTTTGAAAAAAGACAATTTCCGCATTTTTTTTCCAGTTTTTTGTGTTACGTCAAAACTGGCTTTTTTTTTTTCAATGTGTTACGGGTCCTGTGTTACGCTATGGGGTGTGTTACCGGACCCTGGTGGCTCTGTGTGTTGCGTTAATAAAAAGTTACGTCACAAGGGGAAGGAATAACGCCATAACGTTTGTTTTCATCCACCAATCCCGTGTTTAAACCTTCACCGCCAGATCTTTCCCATTCCTTGGCTATATAAATCTCTGTTTGTGGGCCATAAAATAGACGAAAATGTCACTTGATATACCACAGTATTAGTGGACAAAGGATACTAAACCCCAGTCATAAGCTATAAAACCATTGCTTATAGTCACTAAAATTGTCTGTTTTGGGCCATAACAAAAACGACAAGTCACTGAATATACCACAGTAGTTAGGTGGACAAGGTACTAAACAGGTCATAGCTTATAAAACCGTGCTTATTAGTCACTAAAAATTGTCTGTGGGCCATAAAATAACGAAAAGTCACTGAATAACCACAGTAGTTTATTGGACGAAGATACTAAACAGGTCATAGCTATAACAACGATTGCTTATAGTCCCTAAAAATGTCTGTTGTTAGCCATAAAATACCGAAAAGTCACTGAATATACCACGGTAGTTATGGACAAGGATCTAAACAGGTCATAGCTATAAAACATTGCTTATAAGTCACTAAAAATTGTCTGTTGTGGGCCATAAAATAACGAAAAGGTCACTGATAACCCACAGTAGTTAGTGGCAAGGCTACTAACAGGTCATAGCTTATAAAACATGTGCTTATATTCACTAAAAATTGTCCTTGTTGTGGCATAAAATAACGCAAAAGTCACTGAATATACCACAGTAGTTAGTGGGGGGGACAAGGATAGTAAACAGGTCATAGCTATAAAAACATTGCTTATAGTCACTAAAAATTGTCTGTTTTACCATAAAATACGAAAAGTCACTGTACTATTACCACGTAGTTAGTGACAAGGATACTTAACAGTCATAAGCTATAAACATTGCTTATAGTCACTACATTGTCTGTGTGGGGCATAAATAACGAAGTCACTGATATACCACAGCAGTTAGTGGACAAGGATACTAAAACAGTCATAGCCTATAAAACATGTCTTATAGTCACTACAAATTGTCTGTTGTTTAGCCATAAAATACCGAAAGTCACTGAATATACCACAGTAAGTTAGTGGACAAGGATACTCAACATGTCTAGCTATAAACATTGCTTATAGTCCTAAAATCATCTGTTTTTTAGCCATAAAAACGAAAAGTCACTGAATATACCACAGTAGTTAGTGGACAAAGGATACTAAACAGTCATAGCTATAAAACTTGTCTTATGTCCTACAATGGTCTGTTGTGGCATAAAATAACGAAGTCACTGAATGTCCACAGCAGTTAGTGGACAAGGATACTAAACAGTCATAGCTATACACTTGCTTTAGTCCCCCACTAAAAATTGGGTCTGTTGTTTACCATAAATAACGAAAAGGTCACTGATATACCCACAGTAGTTAGTGGTACAAGGATACCTGAAACAGGTCATAGCTATAAAACATTGCTATATCACTAAATGTCTGTTGTGGGCCATAAAATAACGAAGTCACTGAATATCCCGACAGTAGTTGTGGACAAGGATACTAAACAGGTCATAGCTATACAACATTGCTTATATGTCCACTAAAAATTGTCTGTTGTGGGCCCATAAAATAACGAAAAGTCATGATATACCACAGTATTTAGTGGACAAGGATACTAAACGGTCATAGCTATAAACATTTCTTATAGTCCTAAAAATTGTCTGTTGTTGTCCATAAAATAACGAAAAGGCATGATACCTACCACAGTAGTTTATGGACAAGGATACTAAAGGTCATAGGCTATAAAACATTGCTTATAGGCACTAAAAATGTCTGTTGTACCCATAAAATAACGAAAAGTCACTGAATATACCCCGTATTAGTGGACAAGGATACTAAACAGTCTAGCTATAAAAACATTGCTTATAGTCACTAAAAAATTGTCTGTTGTTAGCCATAAATACGAAAAGTCACTGAATACTGACACAGTAGTTAGTGGACAAGGATACTTAAACAGGTCATAGCTATAAAACATTGCTTATTAGTTCACTAAAATTGTCGTTGTTAGCCATAAAATAACGAAAAGTCACTGAATATACCACAGTAGTTAGAGTGGGACAAGATACTAACAGGTCATAGCTATAACACATTGCTTATAGTCACTAAAAATTGCTGGTTGTGGGGCCATAAAAATAACGAAAAGTCCTGAAATATCACAGTAGTTAGTGGACGGATCTAACGGTCATAGCTATAAACAGATTGCTTATAGGTCACTAAACATTGTCTGTTGTGGGCCATAAAATAACGAAAGTCCTGATATACACAGTAGTTAGTGGACAAGGATACAAACAGGTCATAGCTATAAAACATTACTTATAGTCACTAAAATTGTCCCTGTTTGTGGCTAAAATATAACGAAAGTCACTGACTAGACCAACGTAGTTTAGTGACAAGGATAATAACAGGTCATAGCCTATACAACATTTGCTTATAGTCCACTAAAAATTGTCTGTTTGTGGGCCATAAATAACGAAAAGTCACTGAATATACCACAGTAGTTAGTGGACAAGGGATACTAAAAACGGTCATAGCGATAAAACATTGCTTATAGTCACTAAAAAATTGTCTGTTGTTAGCCAAAAATAACGAAAAGTCCCAACTGAATATACCACAGTAATTAGTGGACAGGGATCTAAACAGGTCATAGCTATAAACATTGCTTATAGTCACTAAAAATTGTCTGTTTGTTAGCCAAAAATAACGAAGACCTCACTGATAACCACAGTAGTTAGTGGACAAGGATTACTTAAACGGTCATAGCTATAAAACATTGTTATAGGTCACTAAAAATTGTCTGTTGTGGGCCATAAAATAACGAAAAGTCACTGAATATACCACAGTAGTTAGTGGACAAAGGATACTAACAGTTCATAGCTAGAACATTACTTATAGTCCCTAAAATTGTCCTGTTGTGGGGCCATAAAATAACGAAAAAGTCCTTGAATATACCACAGTAAGTTAGTGGACAGGATACTGAAACAGGTCCATAGCTATAAAACATTTGCTTGTAGTCACTAAATTGTCTGTTTGGGCCATAAAAAAGAAAAGTCCGGGGGGGGGGGGGGGGGGGGAATATACCACAGTAGTTAGTGGACAAGGATCCTAAACAGGTCATAGCTATAAAACAGTGCTTATACTCCTCAATGGTCTTGTTGTGGGCCATACAAATACGAAAGTCCACTGATATACCCAGTAGTTAGTGGGACAAGGATACTAAACAGGTCATAGCCTATAAAACATTTCTTATACGTCACTAAAAATTGTCTGTTGTTAGCCAAAAAGTAACGAAAAGTCACTGATAATGACCACAATAGTTAGGGGACAAGGATACTAAACAGTCATAGCTATAAAACATTGCTATAGTTCACTAAAAAGTGTCTGTTGTTAGCCATCAGAATAACGAAAAGTCACTGAATATACCACCGTAGTTAGTGGACAAGGATACTAAACGGTCATAGCTATAAAACATTGCTTATGTCACTAAAATTGTCTGTTGTTAGCCATAACATACGAAGTCACTGAATATACCACATAGTTAGTGGACAAGGATACTAAACAGGTCATAGCATAAAACATTGCTTATAGTCACTAAAATTGTCTGTTGGTTAGCCATAAATAACGAAAAGTCACTGATATACCACAGTAGTTAGTGGACAGGATACTAAAACAGGTCATAGCTATAACATTGCTTATAGTCACTACTAAAATCGTCCTAATGGTAACACAATTACATGAAATTTACGCACTGTGTCCTCAAGGGGGGTTACGGTGGTGTTTACGTAGCTGGTAAATGTGTTACGAAGATTTCATAAGTGTTACGGATGTGTGACAGCGATTTTGGAAAGCCGTAGTAAAAGAATTGACTCCAGTGTTACGAACTGTACGAGGTGTTACGTTACGGAGTTCTTTTGTGTGTGCGAGTACTTCTCTACGTAGTGTGAGACAGGACGTAACACACGACAACACTACAAGGGCCAGAAATGCGTCTACGTCAATAGGAGTTAACTTTTTTAAGATCGCGTGAATCTTGTTACGGATTATATTATTTTATCTTCTTTGGGTTTTTTACGAGAATAAAGTCTTGCATCCAACCTTGTTTTGCTTCCGACGACGATTTTTGATATTTTTGGATTTGTGAAATATTGGGTATCAACTGTAATAGACCATTTAAGCTGATACCCTATAGGCACTGTTGAGTATATTTGACTATAGCCTGTATAGAGCCATTTAGCTGATACAATTATAGCCACTGTTGAGTAATATTGGGCTAATAGCTGTTAGACCATTTAAGCGATACACATTAGGCACTGTTGAGTCATATTGGTTATAATCTAGTATAAGACTATTTAATCTGAATCCAATATAGCCCTATTGAGTAATATTTGGGTATAACTGTATAGACCATTTAAGCTGGATACAATATAGGCACTGTTGAGTAATATTGGGATATAACTGTATAGACCATTGTAAAGCTGATACAATATAGGCACTGTTGAGTAATATTGGAATATAAGCTGTATAGACTATTTAAAAAGCTGATACAATATAGGCCTGTTGAGTACTATTGGGCTATACGCTGTATATACCATTTTAATCTGATTACAAGATAAGGCACTGTTGATTAATATTGGACTATAAGCTGTATAGACTATTTAAGCTGATACAATAATAGCATTTGAAAGTAATATTGGATATAAGCTTATAGACCATTTCAGCTGATACAATTATAGGCACTGTTTTGAGTAATATTGGGATATAAGCTGTATAGACCATTTAAGCTGATACAATATAGGCACTGTGAGTATATTGGGCTATAGCTGTATCGACCATTTAAGCGGATAACACTATAGGCACTGTTGAGTAATATTGGACCTATAAGCGTATAGGACTCATTTAAAGCTGATACATATAGGCACTGTTGAGTATATTGGGGTATAAGCTTGTAGTGTACTTTTTGTTTCTTTTGAAGTGGTGTGTGGTGCAGTGTTCAGTATTGACAAGATATGCGGGACCAACTTTTGTACATTGCAATTCAAGTACAAACCCAACGAACGTACGTAAGGTATGGGAGCTCCTGTATTTGCCTCATGATTACTTTTGTTTCCAGGTGTACACTCCAATTGTTATTTGAATTCTACTCATGGTGCTTTATCTATACCTATTTCCTCGTGTTGAGTTACTTTTTCACCCATTGCCATAATGACACTAACAACCCCCTTTTTAGGCAACATTTCTGCCTTTTTGTAATTAACCCTTTCATATTTAGGGGAAATGTTCACACTAGTATACATGTTTCATCATCTTCCAGATACTTGTGAATCATTCTAGGCAGAAAACCTGCCATGAAAAATGACACAGTGGAAATATTTATAGCCTCGGTTTTTTCTAACTTTGTCCCCCCCCCCCCCACCCCCCCCCCCCCCCCCCCCCCCCCCCCCCCCCCCCCCCCCCCCCCCCCCCCCCCCCCGCCCACTGTCTTGTATTTTTGTAGACAATTGGACTTGTCTTTTAATGCAGTTTGTCGCACTTTTCTGCGGCTGTCCATGATGACAGAGACAGAGTAGGTTTTATGCGATATACATAGATGATGACCTTGCAGAAAATAGATTGTAACTATGCGTGGAAAGACTGTTTTTAAGGCAATCAGCACAGACACGTTTAAACCCTGGATACATTTATTGAAGTCACAACCTGCACTGCCAACCAACACTGCTGGGGCCATTACTCCCTCACATAACACAATTGCACGGCTGCCAACACACATGTAACAACTGCCGCAACCACCACACCACCAACCACCCTTGACACAAGGACAACACTCCCCAGGGCACGGGTACAACCACTTGTCCACACAACACACCATCTCAAAAGTGGAATCTTCATGGTGCTGGGCAATATTACCCTTTGTCTTGAAACCTTTGCTACAAATATCACACTTTGAACTCCGCAAGCCAGTGTGTCTAAGGTGTGGTTGGGGTGAGTTCATCAGTGGTATACAACCTTTTTCCCAAACTCTAGGCATTCATGATTCGTACACCACCGTGTGTCAGGCTGTGTCTGGTGAGGTGACCCCTTTGTAAGTAATCTTTTACCACACTCTAAACATTCTATTCTTAACAACCACTGTGTGTCAGTGATGTTGGTGACGTCCCCCTTGTAAGTAAAGCTTTTCCCACACTCTAAACATCCTAATCTTAACAACCACTGTGTGGTCAGGGTGTGTTTGGTGAGGTCACGTCTTGTAGCAATCGTTTTCCCACACTCTAAACATTCATAATTCTTGACACACTGTGGTGTCAGGGTTGTGTGTGAGGTTACCCTTTGTAGTAAATCTTTTCCCCACACTCTAAAAACATTCATACTTCTTTGACACCACTGTGTGGTCAGGGTGTGTCTTGGTGAGTTCCCTCTTTGTAGTAAATCTTTTTCCAACCCAATCTAAACTTCATGATTCTTACCCACTGTGTGTCAGGGTGTGTTTGGTAGAGGTCCTCTTTTGTAGTAAATCTTTTTCCCACACTCTAACATTTTCATAATTCCTTAACACCACTGTGTGTCAGGGTGTGTTTGGGGTGAGGTCACTCTTTGTAGCAATCTTTTGCCCACACACTTAAACATTCCATGGTTCTTAAACACCACTGTGTGTCACGGAATGTCTCTCAAGGTGACTCTTTGCGTTTGAATGTTTTGTCAACCTGCTGGCACTTCAGCTCAGTGTGTGCCTTGTGGCCTGAGCTGCCTGCCTCCAAGGTGATTCTTGCCATCACCCCTGTTGCCTCCCCACCCCTGAGGTAGACTGATCCCTGGCTGCTCCGCCACTCATGCTGCTGTTGCCGGCCCCACAGGCCTCCACCGCAGCAACACTCGGGCCACACACGCGACGGCCGGTCGACTGACGATGTCACGAACACAGATGTTGATGATACCAAGCAGCCTGGAAACGGAGAGATTATTTATCAACTAAAGATCCAGGCGTGTGTGTCTAACAGACTCCATGCTTAAAGACCAAGTGGTGATAAGTAATAACTACAAAATGTGCAAGGGCACAGAAGTTGGTGGCACACGAGGCGGTGTAGTTATGATAAGGCCAAAGATAAGGGTTGAACGTATAAACAAAGTGGAGTAAGGAGACGGAAGAGCTGCATAGTGAGTGTAACCGATAGAAGTCACACTAGAGAAACACAGACTAAAAAAAAAATAGTGGCGACCTTTGTAACCACCCAAACACAGACTATAGTGGCGACCTCTGTACCACCCAAAACAGACAGACCTGATAGTGCGACCTCTTGTACACCCAAACACAGACTATAGTGGCGACCTCTGTACCACCCAAAACAACAGACTATAGTGGCGCCCTCTGTACACCCAAACACAGACTATAAGTGGCGCCTCTGTACCACCCAAAACACAGACTATAGTGGCGACCTTTGTACCACCCAAAACACAGACTATAGTGGCGTACCTCTGTACGCACCCAAAACACAGACTATAGTGGCGAACCTCTGTACCACACCAAAACAACAGACTATAGTGCGACCTTTGTACACCCAAACACAGACTATGTGGCGACTTCTGTACCCCCAAAACAAAGACGATAGGGCGACCTCTGTACCACCCAAAACCAGACTATAGTGGCGACCTTTGTACCCCCCACAAACACAGACTATAGTGGCACCTCTGTCCCACCCAAAACACAGACTATAGTGGCGACCTTTGTACCACCAAACACGAGACTATAGTGGCGGGACTCTGTACCACCCAAAACAAAGACTATAGTGGCGACCTTTGTACCACCCACAACAAGACTATAGTGGCGACCTCTGTACCACCCAAACACAGACTATAGTGGCGACCTCTGACCACCCAAACACGACTATAGTGGCGACCTCTGTACCACCCAAACACAGACTATAGTGGCGACCTCTGTACACCCAAAACACGACTATAGTGGGCGACCTCTGTACCACCCAAAACACAGACTATAGTGGCGACCTTTACCACCCAAACACAGACTATAGTGCGACCTCTGTAACCCACCCAAACAAAGACTATAGTGGCGACCTCTGTACCCCCAAACACGACTATAGTGGCGACTCTGTACCACCCAAAACCAGACTATAGTGGCGACACCTCTGTACCACCCAAAACACAGACTATATGGGCGACCTCTGTACTGCCACCCAAAACAAAGACTATAGTGGCGACCTCTATACCACCCAAACAAAGACTATAGTGGCGACCTCTGTAACCACCCAAACACAGACCTACAGTGGCGACCTCGTAACCACCCACAAACACAGACTATAGTGGCGACCTCTGTCCAACCCAAACACAGACTACATTGGCTACCTCTGTAACCCCAAAACACAAGACTATAGTGGCACCTCTGGTACCACCCAAAAACACAGACTATAGTGGCGACCTCTGTACCACCCAAAACACAGACTATAGTGGCGACCTCTGTACCACCCAAAACACAGACTATAGTGGCGACCTCGTCCACACAAACACAGACTATAAGTGGCGACCTTTGTACCACCCAAAACCATACTATAGTGGCGAACCTCTGTACCCCCAAAACCAGACTATAGTGGCGAACCTCTGTACCACCCAAAACACAGACTATAGTGGCGACCTTTGTACCACGCGCCAAAACACAGACTATATTGTGGCGACCTTGTACCACCCAAAACACAGACTATAGTGGCGACCTTCTGTACCACCCAAAACACAGACTAATAGGCGACCCCTTTGTACCACCCAAAACACAGACTTAGTGGCGAGACCTCTGTACCACCCAAAACACAGACTATATGGCGACCTCTGTACCACACCAAAACACAAGACTAAGTGCCGACCCTTTGGTACCACCAAAACACAGACTATAGTGGCGAACCTCTGGTCCACCCAAAACAACAGACTATAGTGGGCGACCTCTGTACCAACCCAGAAAAACACAAGACTATACAGGGCGACCTCTGTACCACCCAAACCAGACTATAGTGGCGACCTCTGTACCACCTAAAACACAGACTATAGTGCGACCTTTGTACCACCTCCAAAACACAGACTATAGTGCGACCTCTGTACCACCCAGAACACAGACTATAGTGGCCGACCTCTGTACCACCCAAAAACAGACTATATGTGGCCGACCTCTGTACACCCAAAACACAGACTCTAGTAGCGACCTCTGTACCACCCAAGAATCAAAGACTAACATATGGCGACCCCTCTGTACCACCAAAACACAGACGATAGTGCGACCTTTGTAACCACCCAAAACAAAGACTTGGAGGAGGAACAACATGAGAAAGTTTTCTAGAGAGACTCTTGACCAAGTATTCTCAGGGGTACATTTCGCCAGGTTAGGAAAAATGTTCTTATTTTACCTTATTTTAGGTTTTATTTAAAGGGTTTTTTGGTTGCCTGTATACATTTCGCTGCCTAAGTGTCTACAGTTTACCTTGTGCCTGTTCTGTAGCTCGACAATCCACGGGAAATGGATCAAAACAGCTAAATACACGACTAGTTTCGGTAAACAGGTATCAAATATTACCCGAATTCTATACGCCTGTTAGGTACAATGTTATTATTTTTAGGGTTAATTTAAGGGTTTATTAGGTTGCCTGTAATACCTGTAGCTGCCTAAGTGTCTACGTTACCTTGTGCACATGCCTGTAGCCGCCAATCCACGGGAAATGGGTCAAAACAGCTAAAATAACACGACTGTCGGCAAAAGTATCAAGATATTACCCGATCTATACGCCATGTTAGGAAAAATGTTCTTATTTACCTTATTTTTAGGGTTATTTTAAGGTTTTATTTAGGTTGCCTGTATACCTGTAGCTGCCTAAGAGTGCTACAGTTACCTTGTGCACTATCCTGTAGCCCGTTAGTCCTGTTAGAAATGTCCAAAACAGCTAAAATAACGGACTGTTTTTGCTCGTCCGTCCGGTTTCTGGTTCCAAAACCAAAACAGCTGATACAAAGTCACTGCCAGCCAGGCAGCCACTTGCTCTCTCCCTTCCTCTCTCTTTATTCTCTCTCTCCTTCCTCTCTTTATTTCTTCTCTCTCTCCCTTCCTCTCATCTTTATTCTCTCTCTTTATTCTCTCTCTCTCCCTTCCTCTCTTTTTATTCTTCTCTCTCTCCCCCCCCTTCCTCTCTTTATTCTCTCTCTCTCCCTTCCTCTCTTTATTCTCTCCCCCTTCCTCTCTCTTTATTCACTCTCTCCCCCTTCCTCTCTCTTTATTCTCTCTCCCTTCCTCTCTCTTTATTCTCTCTGTCCCTTCCTCTCTTTATTCTCTCTCTCTCTCTCTCCCCTCTCTCTCTCTTCTCTCTCTCTCCTCTCTCTCTCTCTCTCTCCCTTCCTCTCTCTTTATTCTCTCTCTCTCCCTTCCTCTCTTTATTCTCTCTCTCCCTTCCTCTCTTTAATCTCTCTCCCTTCTCTCTTTCTTCCCTCTCTCTCTCTCTCTCTCTTTTTCATCATTCCTTTCTCTCTACTCTCTCTCTCATTCCTTCTGTAGTGACATATACTTGCAGCTACAAAGCATAAAACAACGCTGAAACAGGGTACAAATACAGTCATGATATAAACTACTGTGTATCATCTTCAGTGGCACAGACACAGCAGTATTAATGCTATAATTCGTAATATATGGCGCCTGGCGACATAAGTGCAGGTGGCGAATTTACTGTTATCTACGGTAGTGATTTCACGCCGGACTAGAACCCTCCTGAGGAGAGACAAGGAGAGGTATGTTAAGAGTCTCGCTGAGGATGTCGAGGGTCATTTGAACGCTAATGACCTCCGACCCGCCTACCGAGCCTGAAGAAGCTCCGTTTTCCCAAGTCTCCCCTTTTCGGGGGAGTGCTATTCGAACAGCAGATGGGCGCCTCGTGTCGGACATGGATGGGCAGATGGCTCGTTGGGCTGAGTCCCTTGGCAGTTGTTCACGGGGGACCCTCCAACTGAGCAGCTTCACACCACTGGGTTACAGGCAGTGGATGCCGATCCTCCCATTGACGAAACCTCACCCTCTCTTGACGAAGTCAGAGAGGCTGTAGCAAAGTTGAAGGGTGGAAAGGCAGCTGGTGTTTGTAATATCAGTGCGGAGCTCCTCAAAGCTGGGGGTGAGGCCATGATCCGCGGGTTGCATGCTGTCCTGACTGCCGTGTGGCAATCAGGTACCATTCCTCCTGACTGGAAAAGGGGGCTGGTCGTCCCTATCTGGAAAGGGAAAGGGACCGTCAGGACTGCAACAATTACCGCGGTATTACACTGCTCAGCGTACCAGGCAAGGTGCTTGCCCATCTATTGCTGACACGAATTCGCAGTCATCTGGTGAAGCATCAGAGACCTCAGCAGTCTGGGTTCACGCCTGTAAGTCAACAACGGACCGTATCCTAGCGCTTCGTGTCCTGGTGGAACGCCGACGTGAGTTTCGACAGGGGATGCTTGTAGCCTATGTTGATCTCAAGAAGGCGTTTGACTCAGTGCATCGTGAGTCACTCTGGGATCTTCTGCGACTTCGAGGGATTCCTGCAAGGACTATTGGTTTGATAACTGGTCTGTATTCTTGGACTGAGAGTGCTGTGAAGTGTGGGGCAGGTGTATCCAGCTTCTTTCCTGTAATACAGGAGTGAGGCAAGGGTGCGTCCTTGCCCCATCACTTTTCAACGCTTGTATGGACTGGGTATTGGACAAGGTTGTAGATCAAGTGATTGTGAGCATCCGTCGGCAACACCAAGATCACTGATCTTGTTTTTGCCGATGATGCAGTAATCTTTGCTGAGTCGCTGGAGGTCCTGGTGATGGCTCTCGAGGCGCTGCACGAGGAGGCAAGCCTTTGGACTTGAGTCTCCTGGCCCAAGACCAAGTCCAGGTATTTGGAGACTTACTAGATGAAGCAGTACAGTCTGTTCATGCGTGTGGCGAGGACATTGAGATGTTGGAAAGTTTTCATACCTTGGTAGCACAGTCCATAATGACGGCGGACACGTCAAGAAGTCTTACGGCGGATTGGCATAGCCCACGGTGTTATGGACTCGCTCAGCGGGAGTATTTGGCTTTGTCGGTACCTGTGGCAGGAGGACAAAATCCGGATCTTCAAGTCGCTTGTGATCCCTGTCTTACTCTATGGTTGTGAGACATGGACACTATAGTGACTTGAAAGACGAATCATGCTTTGGTATAAGTCTTCGCGAATCATGGGGTACGTGACGATCATTGCCTGACTATGGTCATAGTCCTCAAACTGGTATTGG
>JACEEZ010012575.1:0-25331 GCA_016584305.1 Chionoecetes opilio | reverse complement strand
CCCAGAAAACCAAAAAAAATTTTTCCAAAAATTTGGGGTTTATTACAATGGACGTTATTTATTATTTGACACCATTACGAGTTAAATAAAAATCATTGGATGTTAATGTATATATGCCGCATAAGTAAAACATTTTGATAAATCTAGCAGGAAAATTGTTGTCCAGCACTGTATTGAGTCTTATTAACTACTGCATACGCATTTGGGGTACCACCAACACTACTCTTTTACAGAAAGTACAAAACTACAAAATTTTGCTGCCAGAGTTTGATAGGTGTATAAGAAAATATGACCATATCTCCCCTGCCTTCAAAGAACTAGGATGGCTCAGAATTAAACAAAAATATTTTTGATGTTAACATTGCCATGTATAAATCTCTGAACGGCATGTATCCCGACTGGCTCCACTCATTCCCAACAGTCCACAGCACAACAAGTAGCATGACGAGGACAACAAAGTAACCTTGTTATTCCTAGAGTTAAGACAATCACCGGTGCAAAAAATTTTACAGTAAATGGCCCCCAAAAAAATGGAACTCCCTACCAGCCAACGTCACGCAGGCAAATACACTTTCTGTATTTAAATCTAGACTAGTCAATATATTTTGCAAGACCAAAATTGATTTTTAGTAGAGTAGTTTTTAGCAGATTCTACATATTATCTTTTATTGTAATTCTAGGTTTTACTGCAATTTTTACTTGTCTTACTGAATTTTTTAGCAGTTTTAGATTTTACTTTTTATTGTAATTTTATTTTTACTGAATTCTGCTTGTCAATGTTTAGCAAATTTTAAATATTTTTTATTGTAATCTTTGTTTTACGGATTCCTGTTTGACTGGTTATTTATTTTTCTTTTGATTATTGAATGTACGTATTGTATAAGTGTAAACCCAGGTAATTTCCCAATTTTTTTTAGAATTGTCGTAAATTACTCTTCCAATTATTCATTCATGATCCTACATAATCAATAATAATTTTTGCAATTTTTTTTCTATTTCCTTCCTCCTTCTCCCATCTCCCCTTTTTTTTCTTCCTTTTCTCTACCTTCATCCTCCCTCCCTTCCTCACTATTTCTTTGCCTCATAACCTCTCCCTCTCTCCCCTTTACTCTTTTCTCTCTCTCTCTTTTCCCCCTCTTTTTAAAAAATATTTTAATTCCCCCTTTTATTCGTTTCTGTATTTTCCTCCTCATCTCCTTCTTTAAAATTTTTCTGCTTTTTGTTCCAGACTTTCTGCTCATAAACTATCAAACCTATGGGAAAAACATAAAAAATTCTCGACCCTAATAAGAAACTTGCAACAATAAGAGACATGTGCAGACGGAAGGAAAGAAAGAAGTTTCAATAAAGGAGAGAAAAAAAGTAGGCCCCGGGAAAAAACAATGTTAAAACAATAATCAGAGAGTTTTAAAAAGGGGAAAATTATAAGCTTAGTTATTAATATTTGGAAATAGGGAAGAAAAAAAATAAAATGACAAACAAAAAAGACAATGCTAATAAAAGGGGTCTAACCAGAAATTTTAAGAGAGATAGCAAAATTTTGGGGGGAAAATGAGGCTGAAAAGAGGCTGAAGCAAGATTCCTTTTTTTTTTTTTTTTTTTTAAAATGGGGAACCGGGGGGTTTTTTTTCCCCCCCCCTTTTTTTAAAAATTTTTTTAAAAAATTTTTTTCCCCCCCCCTTTTTTTTTTTCCCCAATTTTTTTCCCCAACCCCCCAAAATTTTTTTTTTTTAATTTTTTTTTTTTTTCCCCCTTTTTTTTAAAAAAAAAATTTTTTTTAAAATTTTTTTTTTTTAAAAAAATTTTTTTAAATTTTCCCTTTTTTTCCCCCTTTTTTTTTTCCCCAAAGGTTCCCCCCCCTTTTTTTTCCCCCCCCCCAAAAAAAAACCCCTTTTTTTTTTTTTTTTCCCTTTTCTTTTTTTTTAAAAATTTTTTCTCAATTTTTTTTTTTTTCCCTTTTTTTTTTTTTTTTAAAAAAAAAAAAAAAATTTTTAAACTTTCTTTTTTAAAAGGGGGAAAAAAAAAAGGGGGGGGGAAAAGAAAAAAGGGAAAAAAAAAAAAAAAAAAGGGGAAAGAAAAAAGAGAGAAAGGGGCCCCCAAAAAAAAAAAAAAAAAAAAAAAACCCCCAAAAAAAAAAAAAAAAAAAGGGAAAAAATTTTTTAAAAAAAAAAAAAAAAACCAAAAATTGGTTTTTGGGGGGGGGGGGGAAAAAACCCATTTTGGGGTTTTTGTTTTAAAATTTTAACCCCTTTTTTTTTTAAAAACCCCCCTTTTTTAAAAAAAAATTTGGGAAAGGGGAAGGGGGGGGGGGGGGGGGGGGGGCGGGGGGAAAAAAAACCCCAAAAAAAAGGGGGGGGCCCCCAAAAAAAACCCCCCCCGGGTCCCCCGAAAAAAGGGGGGGGGGAAAAACCCCCGGGGGTTTTTTTAAAAAACCCCCCCCCCAAAAAAAAAAAAAAATTTTTTTTTTAAAAAAACCCTTTTTTAATTTTTAAAAAAAAATTTTTTTCCCTTTCCCTCCCCCCCCCTTTTTTTTTTTAATTTTAAATTTTTTTTTTTTTTTTAAAAAAAAATTTTTTTCCCCCCCCCAAAAATTTTTAAAAAAACCCCCCGGGGGGGAATTTTTTTTAAAATTTTTTTTTTGGGGGGGGGCCCCCCCCCCCCAAAAAATTTTTTTTAAATTTTAAAAAAAAAAACCCCAAACCTTAAAAAAAACCCCCCAAAAATTTTAAACCAAAAAAATTTTTTTTTTTTTTTTTTTTAAAAAAAAAAAAAAAATTTTTTTTTAAAAACCCCCAAAAATTTAAAAAATATTGCGCCCACAGGCGTCATGCAATACATACAAAAGAACAAAAATAAAATACAAAAAAAAAAATTAAAAACAAAACCAAAGAACAGACAAACATGTGGCCTTAATGATTTTCCGGCGGCGGGGTCGTAGCTCACCCAGTCACTTTCATACGGCGGCGGATGATAGGCCGGCACGTTGATGGGACTCTCCGTGGGAAAGCTGCATCCCAGGCCTGCGGCCCTCACGCAGCGCCTGCCTCACGTAAGAGAAGGCCGGCTAGTGCGAGACACGGGACTGGATAGCCACGGATTCCTGACTGACCAGGAACTCATAGGACCTAAGGAGCAAGAAGAGGCTCCCTTCTCGAATGTATAAGGCCGGCCCCCCATCTGCGTCCCGCACTCGACCAAAGAGGTAAGCGGCCTGCACTGGGTCGCGGCGTCATGGCGGGGGGCCACAGCAAGCTGCAACCCCCCTCCAACGGCCGCCTTTTCCAAGAGGGCTGGGACCTGCGTCATCACGGGGGCCTGGGCGTCCACGTCCATATCCCCCACAGGGGACAACAGACGGTTGCGCTGGGGCTCTTCCCTCCTCCTCCTCGGCGGGGCCGTCGGGTCAGGGCCCGGCGTCTTCATTCCGTGGAACGGGGGGCTGGGGTGTAGACCGAGGTGGAAGCAGGGGAGCCCCTTCCACTGCAGCTGGCGAGGAACCGTGGATCCAGGAATCTGCCGGACCCGGGGCAGGGCAGCGATGATTCCAGGCGTGATGCCTGGCACCGCAGTGGGGGCACCGAGCCAAGGGGGCCGCTCTCCTCCCCCCCGGGAGGGGGGCGGATGCAGTCCCGTGAAGCGTGCTCCCCACTGCACACACACACAACTCTTACCGCCGCTGACACTGGCGCGGTAGTGCCCAAACGCCTGGCAACGGTAAACAACGGACAGGTTTCTGGATTTTCCCTTTGCGCATCGCGAATGTCCCAAAGCAGCCAAGATCAAAGGGGCGGGACGACCCCCCGCACCGTCAGCTGAACCTGCCGGGTCGGGAGCTGCCGTTTAAGGCCCGCCCCTGGGAAAGAGCACCGCACCGCCGACACGCGAGCGGGTGCTCCAATACAGGGTCCAGGGGGAGGCCAGTGGGGTATCCAACAAGGACACCTCTCCTGCTGGGTTCCCTCCTTGCCAACACGATGCCCCGTGGTTGGCCATCAGCATTCCTGGAGGTTTTGGGCGGCGGCGTCCTCAGTCGCCCCCCGGAGAAGGAACCCCCGGAGCTGGAGACATCCACCTTGAGGGCGAGCCGAAGCTCGCACTCAACCACCGAACAAGCTGATAGGGGCCGGAAAGTCGTCATGCCTGACGACCCTCCACACCGGGATTGGTCGCTTTCCCCAGGGCCCTGGCACCACTTGCTGTGAAGAGGCTTCGTTTACCCCGAAGCGCTTCCTCTGGAGGATGAAGCCGGCGTCGTCTGGGTCCTCGGGGCGCCTCCGCTAGACGTCATGGTGGGAGGTAACTCAACCACCACGACTAACAGCGGGAGAACGAGAGAACGGGGAGGAGGTCCGTTCACAACCGAGGGTGGAGGTGAGCTGTGAGAGAGAGAGAGAGAGAGAGAGAGAGAGGGGTGTCTGTATAAGTGGATACAGGCAGGCAGACCGACTCTCTCTCTCTTCTCTCTCTCTCTCTCTCTCTCTCTCTCTCTCTCTCTCTCTCTCCCCTCTTCTCTCTCTCTTCTCTCTCGCCTGGGATCTAACCAATGACTATATTACATGATAGGAAAGCTATAATATACATTTAACCCTAACTAAACCTCAAGTTACCCATATTGCTGGTAACCCAAATGTTTTTTGGGGCGTTGGCGCGATCAAGGAGCGTCTTCTGCATGTAAACCCAAGTACAAGTTAAGAAATAGTTTCGTCAAGGCTCCTAGTGTTCCCCAGGATCCCTCGCAGCCCTAAAACAAGAACAGAAGTTTCGTCATGAGCCCCTCCCAAACCCCTCAAGTGCTGTGATGTCCCTCTCTAACCCCCCGTGCTGTTATTCCCTCTCCCAACCCCCCTTTTTTCCCTCTCTCCCCCCTTTTTTGGGGGTTTCCCCCCCCTCCCCCTCTTTGGCCCTCTCTCCCCTCTGTCGGGGCCCTTTAAACCCCCATGTTTTATGTTTAAAATTTTCTACCCTTCCCAACCCCCGGGTGTTTGCCCTTTCCCCCGGCGATGTCCCCCCCCAAAAACCCCATATTATATTTATATATTATCTATATTTTTTCATACCTATATATTTATATATATTATATTATATATATATATATATTATATGTTATATATACATATATGTATATATATATATATTATATATATATATCTATTATATACATATAAATATATATATATATGTATATATATATATATATGGTATATATATATTCATATACCTATATCTATATATATCATATAATAACTATATATTACCCCATATGTACCCTATATATATTCTATATTTATATAAGTATATAATATAAATATACCATCTTACATATATCTATAGAAGCATATATATATATATATATTTTTCCCATATAATAGAGAGAAGAGAGAGACGAGATTGAGAGAGAGAGAGAGAGAGACCCCGGAGAGCCCAGAGAGAGAGAGATTTGAGAGAGATTGAGAGAGAACGAGACCCGAGAGAGAAGGAGAGATCTCGAGAGAGGAGACGAGCCCAGAGAGAGAGTTTTTTTTTGGAGAGAGAGAGAGATGAGAGAGAGAGAGAGATCGAGAGCGAGAGAGAGAGAATATTTTTTTTTGTGTTTAATTTTTACTTTTTTAATTTTATAAGAGACTTTCTACAAAAATTCATATATATAATACTATATATATATATATATATTATCTATATATATATTATATATATATATAATAGTACATGAAATTTTGAAATTTTTCCATACACCATTTTGTACATGACGTGTTTCGTTTCTTATGTTCTCCGCACTTGATACTTTATTTTTCCCCCTTTTTTCCCCCCTCCTACACACATCCTTCTCCCTTATTCCCATCCCATCCCTGCTTATCTCGGTTCCTTCCCTCTTAACTGTCTTTTCTAGTTCTTTTTCTGTCGCACTGTACTCGACCACCCCTTCTTTCCTGTGTCTTTATCCTCAATCTTGCCATTTCTTTCTATCATTTATCCATCTCTAACCCTTCTATTCTTCCCTCCTCCTCATCATTATCATATCTTTCTCCATCTCCTAGTCACAACAGGTAACCTCGTTTATGTCCATATAAACTGTATGTTCTTCCTTTGTATTCCTTGTAGTCCACCCATCCATCGCCTTCCCGCCCCACACTAACGCCCTCTGTCCGTCGCGGTCCTCGCTACGGGAGTCAGGACATTTCCCGGCGGCCACCGCGAGTGACCTGCAAATGAACCAAGTAAATAAAACTTAGAGAGACTATGAATGAGCTGGGGGCCTTGGCACAGCGGTAGGTGAGTGGTGGTTTGGTTTGGAAATCCTTGCACGCTGTAATGGTAATGCTACAAAATATGACTGTTATTGTGTTTATACTGTCGTTGATGAGTCATTTATCATATGGACATAAATTATAGAAGTGGACCGGATTCGATTTTGCACTATTTGCGGATGCGGATGCGGAAATCATATTTCAAATTATTTGCAGGGTGGGGATGCGGATATGTCCTTTATAGCCAATTACAGAGTTTAAACCACAGATTATTTAAATTACCCAGGAGCTAAAGATACCAAACTTTGCGACTAAAATTTTTAGATTGCTAACAGGACCCGTTCACACACTGTGACCGATATCTAGACACGGACAAGCCAGCGACTTTCGGGTTGACACAGTCGGCTCCCATGCATTCCACATAATTGGGGGGAGGGGGGTTGGGTCTTGGGTCGGCTAGTATGATTGCGACGGTTGTTGTTCCTATTCGGGTACATTCGTCCAACTAGTTTGCAGCATGGCGGCGACATACTGGCCAAATAATTTTTCTCAAGATGAGTCTCAACCGTCATTTTTTGACAGTGGCGTCATGTCTACGACAACCACGGACTCTTACCGACCGAATCTGGACCGTAGTCGCCGACAGTCTTGACCGGACATCATGCAGGATTAGTCGCTGACTGTCGCATAAACTGTCTGGGGACGTGGTTAGCCGCACCAGTTGGCCGATGGTCATTCCCTCGCGTCTTCACGACTGTCTTGGTGGCCATCTTGCCAAACTGTCGCCGAAATTAACCCAGATTTTCTTAAAAAGAATATTTTGGCCGTAGACATCTCCCTACATGCATTTCGGATACTTCGCCGATTTTTACCCCCGATTTCTATTCAAAACGGATACTTTGGCACCAACTTTCCATCCATGGGGCCTTGGTGGGGAGGATCCGGACTGTAAATCACTTTTAAAATATGCAGGCGCAGGCGAGTCCATTGCGGTTGATTTAGTCATTGCCCTTCGCGTATTCCCCATATACACATGTCTTCCTGAGCACTGACGAGGCAAGATTACCCATGCATCACCAGCCAGTCGTGGCACCCTTACCCCCAGCTCTTGTTATAGGGAGGTATAAGAGCGTGCGTATTGTAGAAACAAGTTTAATAATATATGTGGTGTAGTTTAGGGAATGCTTAGTGTGGGAAACTACTTTGTGTGGTGGAGAATGTATTTTGGTGCAGAACGTGTTTTGTGGTGTCGAAAGCTTGTTATGTGGTGAGATTAGTTTATGTAAACTGTGGTGAGTTAATGGAGGTCAATGAGGCAGGAGTAATGGTTAACAGGGGAAGGAAAAACACATGAAGGTGAAATGGTATCGCGATGGAGAAGGCCACAGAGGACATTTATATATATTTGCCCACAATGCCACTGTTTAATACCTTCACCCTCCACCTGTCGTCCTCAAATCCTTCTCTCTCCCACCTCTACCCACTCCCTCATCCCACATCACCAACACCACACCTTCTCATCAACACCACAACCCTTCATTCCACACCCCACAGTATGAAGCTTCCAATAGCCTCGGATCGGAGACAGGAAGCCGGGTGCTTTTGCCTCTCAAACTTTGTCCAAGCGAATTGTTTACCTACTGAGGGTCGTTGGGCGAACATTGTTCTCATTGTTGCTTAGGGACAATCATCCTAATTAATAGGCAGGCTGTCGGCGGCTATGAGGGCCTGGCGGGGTGGCGTGGAAACCCTTTCAGGAAAAACATAATGCATCCGTTTGTTTACAAAAACACCCCGCGATATTTGTCTTTCCACCTAATTTTCATCATACACATGTTACCATGAATTGTATAGCAGCAGTGCGATCTTTTATCGTATTAGCTCTTAATTCAACAATGCGTACGTGTCCAGGGACTATCTCGACTTCAATCGTTAAATTTTGCCTTTTTTGCGCCCCAATCCCTCACACATGCTAATAAGAGCTGAGGCGAGTAAATCTTTACTTATCCTCACGTTCCAATCCTGCCCAGCTGAGAGGAGGCTTACAACGCTGAAATACACTCCTGAGAAGAAAAGGTTCACAGTAATATCGTGGCCAGATAACCGCTCAAATCACCCAAATATAACAGCCTGTAAACCTATTATTTGTGTGCAACTCAGCGGGACGTAGGGATGTTTGTCGTTTGCCGTTTTTTTTTTAGTGCCGTAAAACCCATCTGGATAGATTGACGGTGCTGTATACTGTGGTGTTGTTGTGCCCTGTGTATGTGTGTGTGTGTTATGTGTGTGGTTTTTTTTTTTTTTTTTTGTTTTTTTTTTTTTTTTCCTTGTGTGTGTGTGTGGTGTGTGTGTGTTGGTGTGTTTGGTTGTGTGTGCCGTGTGTGTGTGTCTGTGTGTGTGTGTATGAATCTAGGGTTCACAATGTGCATTGTTATCTCAGCAACGTTAAAACAATGAATAAACCAGTCCTATCAATAACCGAGAACCTATACGCGTTCATACGATATTCGGACACACACACACACACAACACACACACACACACAAACAAACACACACAACACACACACACACACACACACACACACACACCACATATACACACACACACATACACATACACACACACACACAAGTACCATCAGCACCCGATTTAATCTATCCAGAGGGGTACGGCCACTAAAAAATACGCCGCAGCACTTCCCCAGACATCCCTACGTCCCGCTGATGTTGCACACAAATAACTAGGTTTACAGGCTGGTAATGATTTGCGGCGTTATCTGCCACGATATTCACTGAACCTTTTCTTTCCTCCAGAGGTATTTCAGCGTTTAAGCATCCTCGCAGCTGGGCAGGATTGGGACGGAGGATAATATTTACTCGCCTCAGCTTTATTAGCTTATGTGTGAGGCGATTCGCCCCAAAAAAACAAAAATATTAACGATGAAGGCGAGATAGTCCTAACGATACGCATTGTTGAATATAAAAGTAATACATAAAAGATGCTACTGCTTGATAATACAATTCAGTTGGTAACATGGAGTATGATTAATGGCCGTGAAAGAACAAATCGGACCCAAGAACCAAATATCGCGGGTTCCGCTGTGTAAACAAAAAACGGGCGTGGCATATAGTTTACTGATATAGGGTTTCCACGCACACCCCTGCCGGCCATCTATAGCCGCCGGACAGCTGCCTTTAGTGTGAAGGGCCAGATGATGGTCCCTAAGAACAAAGAGAGACAATTTTCGTTCAATTTAACGACCCTCAGTAGGTACAAATCCTTGCGGTCAATTTGAGAGGAAAAGCACCGTGCTTCATGGCTCCGATCCGAGGCCTATTGGAAGCCTCATATCTGTGGGTGTTGGATGAGAAGGTTTTTTGTGGGTGTGGATGAGAAGGCTTCCGTCTTTGTGGTGTGAGGTGGATGAGGGAGGTGGTAGAGGGTGGAGGGCGAAGGATTTGAGGACGACCCCCCAGGTGGAGGGTGGAAGGATATTAAAGAGTGGCAGTGTTGGGGCCAATATATATAAATGTCTCTGTGCTTCTCCATCATACCAGTTTCACCTTCAGTGTTTCTGCCCCATAACCATTAATCAGACCTCTTGCCTCCATTAACTACCACACTTTACATCCATTAAAACTAATCCGCACCAATACAAAGCCTTTTCAAAACCACAAAAAACACGTTCTCGCCACACAAAACATTCTCCACCACACAAATATTTCCCGACACTAAAGCATTCTAAATATCACCAACATTTATTATTAACACTTTTTCCACAAATACGCACGCTCTTTTTTATACTCCCCTAGTAACACGGCTGGGGGTAACGGGTGCCAAGACTGGCTGGTATGACAGGGTAAGCTTGCTCGTCAGTGCCTGCCAGGAAGACAGGAAATATGGGTCGCCGAAGGGGCAAGACTTCACACACAAATGACTCGCCTGCGCCTGCAATTAAAAGTATTTACAGTTCCGGATACTCCCTCCAATTACGGCACCTGGATGGAAGTTGGCCAAAGTATCCTTTGAAGTGAAAATATGGGTAAAAATCGGCGACAGTTATCCAAAATTCGCTGGGAGATGTCTACGGCCATAAATATTCTTTTTAAGGATATTCTGGGTTATAATTCGGCGGAACAGTATGGCAAGACGTGCCACCCCCCAAGACAGTCGGGCAAGACCGCAGGCAAGACACAACGGCCAACTGGTCGGGCTAACCACTGCACAGACAGTTTGCGCCGACAGTCAGGCGACTATCTGCATGACTGTCGTCCAAGATGGCTGCGACTAGCGGCAATCGGTCGGTAGAGTCGTGGATTGTCGTAGACATGGACGCCACTTCAAAAAATGACCGTTGAGAATCATCTTGAGATTAGTTGGCCGTATGTCGCCCGACATGCTGGCAACTAGTTTGGACGAATGATCCAGAGAGGCACACAACGTCGGCAATCATACTAGCCGAACACCAAGGACAACAACCCCCCTCCCCCCATTATTGGAGCATGGGAGCCGACTTGTCAGACCGAAAGTCGCCTGGCTTGTCGTGGTCTAGAGTCTCTAGAGTCGGCACAGTTGTGAACGGGTCTTTAGCATCTAAAATTGTAGTCCATAAATTTTTGTATCGTTTAGCTCCTGTAAATTGAAAATAATCTGTGGTTTTTTAAACTCTTGATTGGCTAGACATATCCGCATCCCCACCGAAATATTTGAAAATATATTTACGGCACCGACATCCGCAAATAGGTGAAAAATCGAAATCCGGGGTCACCCTATAGTGATGTCCATATTAATAAATGACTCAATCAACTACAGCCTAGAAAAACAACAATAACAGTCATATTTTAGCATTACAATTACAGCGGCAAGGGATTCCAAAACCACCACCACCACTACCCTGCCCAAGCCCAGTCATCATGCATAGTCGTCTCTAAGTTTATTTCTTGGTTCCATTGCATGTCACTCGATGGCCGCCGGAAATGTCCTGAACCACGTAGCGGGGACGCGACGGAACGGGACAGAGCTTAGGGCGGGCAGAAGGCGGGGATGGGTGGAATACAAAGGAATACAAAGCGAAGAACAGACAGTTAGAGGACTAAAACGAGGTTACTGTGTTGACTAGGAGATGGAGAACAGATAATGATAATGATGAGGAGGAGTAGAAGAATAGAGGGTTAGAGATGGACAAATGATGAAAGAAAATGGCAAGATTAAGATAAGAAAGAAAGATTACGAGTACGCGACAGAAAAGAAAAAAGAACTAGAAAGAACAGTTAGGAAGAAGGAAACCGAGATAAGGCAGGAGGAGGGATGATAGGGAGAAGGATGGGTTGAGGACGGGGGGAAAAAAGGAAAATAAAAGTATCAAAGTGAGGAGAACAATAAGGAACCACAACAAAATGTACAAAATTGTATAAAATTTACAAAATCATGTAACTATATATATATATTATATATATATGATATAGATCTATTATACATATATATATATATATATATGATATTTTGGAAATTCTCCTCTCTCTCTCTCTCTCTCTTCTCTCTCTCTCTCGCCGCTCTCTCTCTCTCTCTCTCTCTCTCTCTCTCGCTCTCTCTCCTCTCTCTCTCTCTCTTCTCTCTCTCTCTCTCTCTCTCTCTCTCTCTCCTATACCCCTTTATTATATATATATATATTATATATCATATATAGATATATGTAGATATATATTTACTATTCTATACGTAGATATAATATATATAGATAATATATATATACTATATATATATATATATATTACCTATTACGATATATATATAATATATATATACCATATATATTATATATATACATAGATATATATACATATCGTATATATATATATATATATATAGTAAAGATAGATATACATATATGTAACTATATGACAGTAGTAGATGATAGATATGTATTATAGAGATATATATATATATATATATAATATATAGATATATATATATGGATGATATACAGATGTATATATACAATTACTTGATATATATATATATTATATATATATATATAGTGATATATAAAATATATACAATAATATATATATATATATATAGAGACTATATAATATACTATAATATGACCTATATTATATAATATATATATAGTATGTAATAGATATTATATATGTACTATTATTATATATAGTTATAGATATATATATAGAATATATATATACATATTATAGTACCTATATATATATAATATTGGATATATATATATATATATATATATACTCATACATAGTATATGAGATATATATATATATATAATTCATATGTATATGTAGATGTATAATACATATATTGTATATATATAAAATTATATAAATATATATATATATAGACAATATATATACATGATTATATATATAAATATATATACATATCTATATATATATATATATATAGGATATATATATATATATTATATATATATATATATATATTATATATATAATATAGTTATATATATAATTCACCAGTGAATGTAATTCCAAGGAGTCATTTTCTATCTTGCATGAGTCACTGTGTCACGTTATTGGTTTTTGTTATTCAAAAATCCTGTTCTGGCCCTTTCCGTTCCCCGTGTTTTTAAATCTCCTCCCGCCTCTATTCTCCACCCCACCTCCCTCTGGCTCCATCCTAGTGCATCTCGATGGCCCATGCTATCTTCTTTCTATCTTATTCAAACAGGATATAGTATATATATACAAAAGTGGATTAAAACTCATTATACACAAGACAGTAAAAGTGTACACGTAACATTTACAGCTAACGATATCGTCTGTCCACAGAACATATATTTTAAAGCTATTGCTTTATTATATTATTTACACAATATATACAAACCCATAGGCTATAAATTATTGTCTGTCACAGGCCTGCATTTTTTTCTCTCTTTTCTCTTTTTTTTTCTCTCGCTCTAGCTCTCTCTCTCTCACGTCTGATACCAGTACTCTTTTTTTGGATGATCAGGGTTCTCTTTACACGAAAGGAAACACTTAATTTTATTTCCTCCCTGTCATGAGAGAGAGCGAGAGAGAGATGAGAGAGAGAGATGAGCAGAGAGAGAGAGAGAGAGAGAAGAGAGTTGAGAGAGAGAGAGAGAGATGAGAGAGGAGAGAGAGATGAGAAGAGAGGAAGGACGAGAGAGAGAGGAAGAGAGATGAGAGAGAGAGAGAAGAGGATGACGACGAGAGATGAGAGAGAGAGGAGAGAGGAGGAAGACGAGAAGAGGAGAGAGAGAGAGAGAGAGAGAGAGGAGAGGATTGAGATAGAGATACGAGAGAGACGAGTGAGAGAGAAGAGAGAGAGCAGAGAGATGAGAGAGTTCAAATCAAATTCAAATTCAATTAATTATTTTCCCAGGGTAGTGGTTATCACATCAGAATATATATAATAATTGGTTAGGACTTGTCTACATGTCAAGTTATTTTACATTGCTAAAATATAGGCAAAAAATATGAGTGATAAGTCACTGTAGCTGGACCATTACGAGTGTACAACATTATCTATTGCACCAAAATTCCAGGTACCGCATTAGTTCAATATCTAGTTACGTGAGTGTGTAAACTAAATAAAATTCCAGTCAAAAACAGGCAGAATTCCAGTAAAACATAAGATTACAATAAAAAGGAAAGAATCTGTAACAATTTGCTAAACATATAGTACGACAAGTAGAAATAGAAATTCTAGTAAAAACAAAAATTACAATAAAAGTACAATCTAAAATTGCTAAACAAAAAATTCAGGAAAGACAAGAAAATTGCAGTAAAACCTGACTTACAATAAAAAAGATAATAGTAGATCTGCATAAACAGCTACTCCTACTAAAAAATCATTTTGGTTCCCTTGCAAAATATTAGTTGTAGTCTAGATTTAAATACAGAAAGTGATTGCCTTTACCGTGGACGTTGGCTGGTGGGAGTTCCCATTTTTTTGGTCCATTTACTGTAAATTTTTAGCAACGGTGATTGTCCTTAACTCCTAGGAAAGAACAAGGTTACTTTGTTGTCTCGTCATGCTACGTGTTGTGCTGTGGACCTGTTGGCGAATGAGTGGAGCCATCGGATACATTGCCGTTCAGAGATTTATAAATGGCAATGTTAACATCAAAAAATATTTTTTTATTTAATTCTGAGCAACCTTAGTTCTTTGAAGGCAGGGGAGATATGGTCATATTTCTTATTACCACCTATCGAAACTCTGGCAGCAAAAATTTTGTAGTTTTTGTACTTTCTGTAAAAGAGGAGTGTTGGTGGTACCCAAATGCGTATTTGCAGTAGTTAATAAGACTCAATACAAGTGACCCTGCGACAAAACATTTTCCTCGCTAGATTTATCAAAATTTTTACTTATTGCGTGCATAATATACATTAACATTCCAAAGTCCTTTTTATTTAATCTCGTTAATATGCGTGTCAATAATAAATAGAGACCATGTATAAACCTAAATTTTGACCTGTGTGTGGGACGGACGCTGGTGTCGTCAAACTTATCATAATTCTCAAGTACATGTGACAGTAAACTGTCTGCTTCCAATGAATATACCATTGTGGTTTTACTGGCAATTGATCATCAGGCCATTACTAAGAAAAAATATTCTTTTGCCTTAGTAAGGTTTGCTTCCGTTTCTTTAATGATGGTGCCTAAGTTTTCGAGAGATCCACTGTTGAAGAAAACTGAGTGTCGTCAGCCATACTGACAATGTGTCAGTCATGACATCCCCCAGTGTTGCAGCCATGTCCTTGATATAAATGTTGCATAATATGGTCCCAGTATGGGAGCCTTGAGGGACGCCATAGCAGAATTTTTCTTTTTTTGATATTACTTGTTTGTAAACTTGACAGGCTGACTTCTGTTACAAAGATAGATGTTAAGCCACGAAGGAGTCAAATGTTAAGGTTAGAACATTTTTCTTAGGAGAATACTCTGGCTGAAATGTCTTATCAAGGCTTTTGATAAATCACATAATGTTAACAATGATATTTCTTATTATCCATACTTTTTATATATTTTATCAGTTATCCACAGTTAAGCAGACTCGTAGAAAGCTTAGGGCTAAAAACCATGCTGCAGTTAGAGAGAGACTTGTTATCTTCTAAGAAGTTTGAAAGCTGACTAGATACAATTTTTCTAAAATCTTAGAGAGTTACTGGTAAAGAGAAATGTGGGCGATAGTTAGTCACCATGGTTGAAATCACCTTTCTTAAACAAAAGGAATGACATGTGTCATGTTTCCAGGCCAGGAAACAATACACCGGTAACGATAGAGTATTGATTATGCAAGTTAGTAAAGCCAATAGATATAAGGCCATCCTTGAGTGAACTTAAGCGAATATCCCATCTGAGCCCACAGAACGAGTATCTTTTTAGACTTTTTATTGTTAATATCACAGTATAGTGTCCACGGGCTTAGGGCTAAAATTCAATTTTCATCCCTCTATTACCACTCTTGTAATCCAAGAGGGCAACGAAGATAAGTTATTTTTTCTGTAAATCTGTTGTGTGTGATCATAAGTTGTCTTTCCTACAATTTGCAAAGAAATATTAAAACATTCGGCTTCTCACTTACATTTTCGAATTCAAATCCGATGTAGAGCCACACTTCTTTGTAGGGACTAATTCTTTAATGAGGATTCCATTATACTCAGATTGAATTACCTTTAGAATCATACAATTTATTGACATAAATTCACTTTTTAGTTGTAGCAATACGAGACTTAATTGCTTCTTTTCGTTAGTGTACTTTTGTTGCAAAGAAAGTTAGGACCGTCTCTCTCAAACTTACTGCGAGTATCATCCGTTCTCATGGCCAGACGCAAATCGTCATTATTAAGCCAAGGTGCTAAAAGGTCTTTTAATTCTTGGTTACAAAGGGAAGACATTTTCCAGACATGTTGTAAAATTATTATTAAAATATTTGCTTGTAAAGTAAACATTGTAGGATGTTCATTATTTGATTACGGTTTTGAGACTGTTCCATAAGTAAGTCACACAGATAATCCTACTATATTGACCCGAGATGAGAAAGTTTTTATCTCTGCTTTCGCTTAGGCTTACTATATTTTACTTATTAATACTGATGAGGTCATGGTATTGATATTATTTACGAACAACAGGATTTAACTAAAACATAGGTTTGGTTTTGTGGTAAGTTATCAAATCTAATAAAGTAGCTGATGTGGGTGTCACCCTAGTGGCCTCTTCCTATCAACTGTGTACGTTTTATTGCAATTGTTATAACACTCATTTGTTTTTCTTAGAAAGCATAAGTCATCATAAAATCACCCCTAATACTAAAAACCCTTTCTTACTTAACATACTTGTCTAAAAACATCCGAATATTACTCAAAAGAAGCCACTGGGGCCTTAGGGTGCCTGTAAACACATCCAGATGATAACGCTAGCAACATATGACTGCTGAAACACTCAGCCATAAGTCCTCTACACTGGGTTTAGGAAGAGCTAGATATATTATATTAGTTTTTCAGTAGTTTGTTAAAATAAATACATACACCTCCTCCACGTCCAGCACACATCTAAAAACTGTAAAACCTAGGAAATGTTATATGTTCATCAGGCGTTTCAGCACGTAGCCATGTCTCACTCACACACAAACACATCAATATCTCTATCAGAATAAGAAGGTTAAGTTCATCAAAAATTAGGACTGTAGGGACTGAGCGTTTATATGTTCAATAGTTATCAAAATCCTTTCTAATATACATACATCGCGATTCTTCTTCGCCACATCTCTATCTATGTAATAATTAAAATAATCGAGACTATGTCCTAGGCATGGCAAAATTCACATTGAGTTTGTGGTCATGCTACAAGTTGACTGTTTGTGGTTGACATTCCCCACAGTTGAAGCATCCTATTTTCGTTTTCTGAGTGTGTTAGAGTGGGTCAACGTTAGTTTAATGGGTGAAAAGTTCGCGCTTTGTGGTGAGGGTCCGCGTCGCGTTCTGTGTCTTCCCAATGAGTATTCTGTGTTTCAATGCATTGAGTGGGTGAGTGGGTGCCCGCACACAGTGCTTCGGCGGAATTGTGAATTCCCACAGTTGAATCATCCTATTTTCGTTTTCTGATGTATTGTAGAGTCGGCCAACATAGTGTTCAGTGGGTGGAAAAGAATCGCGTGTGGTGAGGGTCGCGTCGCGTCTGTGGATCTTCCCCAATGAGGTATTTTGTTTCCATGATGTAGTGGGTGAGTGGTGCCCGCAACAGTGTTCGAGGCCTCGAGGCGTAACCTGATGGTCCCCTTGGAGGGCCCCGGTGGGATGATAGGCACCCAGATGGCCAGAGTTACGTTGGGGCAGGGTTGGCATAAAGGCCGGGTGGGGGGGTGGTAGGCCAGGAGTTTGGTAGAGCGATAATATGCAAGGGAGTTGGGGGTCGGGGGGTGAGGGGTTGCCATGTGTATGTCAGTTGTGAAACTACCTTTTGAGTAGTAGTGTGGAAAGGGCTTGTCGGCTCGTTACCATGACTGGTGGTTGGTTAGAGTCAACATAATGTTAGTTGTGGAGGGGGGATAGGGGGGGGGAACCACCTTGGCGTGAGGGTTGCCTAGTCGGTTTTGTTTGTTGGATGCATTTGTTTTCCTGGACAATATCAGTTGTGAAGAAATAGGGTCTTTGTTTTTGGTAAACAGTATTCCAATTTGAATCAAGATTAAATCCTGTAATTGTTTATCTATGGTGCACAACAAACTTACTGCGCCTCCTAGTCTGTTCAGGGTGAGGGATACGTTATCCTCATCCCGCTAAAACAAAAATCACTCTTAAATCTCCAGTGCCAAAGTCTGAAAGTTGGAACTGGGGTGGTTAATGACAGTCACTCGTTTGCTCACACCATTTACTAGCAGTTCGTTAAACTTGTTTATATTGACTTGGATTTCCTGAGACAGTGGCACTGGCACAACTTGACACACACAAATCTTCATATTATTGTTCTTCACGTTGAGAGCACTAATCAATGAACCAAAATGATCGAAAATGCTATGAGGGGGATACGTCATCAAGTATGCATACAGCCCCCATCTATCACGCACTCAGAAGGGAATCCAGTTGAGTTTTTCGGTCACCCAACTTTTTCAAGCAGGTCGATGTTTGCACCGTGCAATATTCTTACTTTGCAGTTTCTGCTAATCAGAACTAGTACTCTTTGCAAGTTAGTATCACCCAATAGGAGATTGTTGTTAGGTGATTGGAGGGTCTCTGATTTTATTTTGTGCTGTTTACTGCTAGGATCATTTTGCGCTCTAATAAAAACTTACACGTTGGTTGCAGGGATTCAATGGTAGTATAAGCAATCTTAATTTCAGTTGTTTAAGCAATTCGCCCTCCATATTTTTTAGTTTCTAGTTGAGACATTGATTGATTCAATGGCTTTTGAGAGTTTATGCACTTTGCCAGCTATATCATTGTATCAAAAAAATCGTTAGTGTGTGAGTTACATGCGTGGGCATATAGGGATGGCGAGGTATTGTGAAGTGACTGTGAGATTGGGAGGTGTCGTGGCTCTGACGGCTAGCGACGGGGATGTTCTCGAGTCGCCAGATGTCAAAAGGCGTCAGCCTAGTCAGCGGCCGGGTAGGGTCTAACAACAAGGGTCGTCGGAGTTGAAGAGGGGGTCAACCACAGGTCGGCGTGCGGTGAAGGGGCTGGCGCATGTCATCGGCGGAGGGGCTGGCTGCTGCATGTCACCGGTGCGGAGAGGAGAGGGGGCTAGCTGCAGGTCCCCGGTCAAGGGCCGTTTGGGGCTGCCTGGGAGGGAGGCAGGGGTGGTCTGTTGGCCTCACTGGGGCTGGACTCGAAGCGCGGCGTGAAGGAGGTGCTGGCGTGGTGGCGTCACTTGTATGGGTGTGGGTGACATTTTCAATAACATGGAATGAGTTGGCTCTTGGTCTGTCCAAATATTGGTTCAGCCACATTTCCCGGCACCGTTCTGCTAGATCTGGCTTGCGTAAGTTAGTTGTCGAGGAATTCCCTTGTTGGTTACGTAAGGACGGGATGAGTAGTATACCTGTTGGCGGGTGTGGGCCATCGTGGTGCAGGTTGGAGCAGCACCTGCGGCGGACGGGGGGGGCCACCCCCCCCCCATCTGGCAAGCTGCTCTCAACATGTTTCTGTTGACATCAACTGATTATGTGCCGTGCTCTGAACCATGTATATTTCACTCACCTTCTTTGGCTTCGTGTGGATTGAAGAGTCTGCTGACACCGAATTTATCATTCCTTGTCCAATGTTACATATGCTGCATGCGCAGTCTGGTTGACAAGTCTCCACAGGTCCTGCTCCACTAATGTAAGATATTACCATTACTGTCTCTTTTAGTCACTTTCGGCTAGAGTCATATGTCACGAGAGAGGAGAGAGAGAGATGAGAGAAGAGAGAGAGAGAGAGAGAGAGATGAGAGCGAGAGAGAGAGAAGAGAGAGAGAGAGAGGAGAGAGAGAGAGAGAGAGAGCAGAGAGAGAGAGAGACGAGAGGAGAGAGTATAGAGAGAGAGAGAGAGAAGAGAGAGAGAGAGACGAAGAGGAGAGAAAGAATTAGAGAGAGAGCACGAGAGGAGAGAGAGAGGAGAGAGAGAGATGAGAGAGAGAAAAGAATAGAGACGAGAAAAAATATCGAGAGAGAAAAGGGAAAGAATATTATAATTATATATATTATATATATATATCTATATTGATATTATATATATAATATATATATAATATATTATATATATAGAGAGAGAGAGAGAGAGGGAGAGTAGAAGAGACCCTTTCGAGAGTAGAGGATGAGAGAGGGTAGAGGAGAGAGAGAGAGAGACCGATGAGAGATGAGGATGAGAAGGAGATGAGAGAGAGAGGAGGATGAGGAGAGAGAGAGAAGAGGAGAGAAGAGAGAGGAGAAAAAAAAAGGAGAAGACTATTGAGGAGAGAGGAGTGAGAGCGAGAAGAAGAGAGAGAGAGGGGAGAGAGAGAGATTGAGAAGGGGGGGAGGACGACGAGAGAAGAGAGAGAGGAGAGAGAGAGAGAGTGAGAGAGAGAAAAAAAAAGATGAGAGAGAGAAAAAAAAAAGATTCGATGAGAGAGAGAGAGGAGAGGAGAGAGGAGAGAGTGAGAAAAAAAAAAGATTGATAGAGAGATGAGGAGAGAGGAGAAAAAAAAAAAAAAGATGTGAGAGAGAGAGAGAGAGAGAGGAAGACGCAGAGAATGAGAGACGGAGAGAAAAAAAAAGATAAAAAGATCGAGAGAGACGAGAGAGAGAGAGAGAGAGAGAAAAAATGAGAGAGAGAAAAAAAAAGAAGAGAGGAAAAAAAAAAAAGATATAAAAAAAAAAAAAAAAAAGATAAAAAAGAGAGAAAAAAAAAAGATCGAGTGAGACGAGGAGAGGAGAGAGAGAGAGAGAGAAGAGTCGAGACGAGAGGAGAGAGGAGGACGGGAGAATGAGAGTGAGAGAGACGAGAGAGAATACGAGGACGAGAAGAGAGACGAGAGGTTTTTGAGAGAGAGAGAGGAGAGAGGAGAGAAAAAAAAAAAGGATTATGGAGAGAGAGAGAGAGATGATAGAGAAAGAGAGGAGTGAGATGAGACTGAGAGAGAGAGAAAGAGAGAGAGAGAGAGATGAGAGAGAGAAAAAAAGAGAGAAGACGACGACGACCTGAGGATGACGGGAAGAGAGACTACGGAGTGCAGAGTAGTCAGACATGGCCCCCCGACCTGATTTTTTTGAACGGGGAGAGAGAGAGGAACCCGGCACGTTCGCAGAGAGACGACGAGAGAGAGGCAGAGAGACCCCCCGAGACGGAGACCCCCCCCCGAGAGAGGAGAGAGAGCCCCCCACCGGAGAAGGAGAGCCGATGAGACCCGGAGGGAGAGAGAGAGAGAGGAGAGCAGAGCAGGAGAGAGGAGACGAGATGCGGAGATGACGAGATGAGACGAGACGAGAGGAGAGAGAGAGAGAGAGGAGATGGAGGCGCACGAGAGAGGAGAGAGAGCAGAGAGCGGAGAGAGAGAGATAGAGAGAGAATGACGAGATTCCAAAAAAAAAGAGAGAGAGAAAAAAAAAAAAAGATTCTGAGAGAGGGACGAGAAGAGAGAGAAGAGGAGAGGAGAAGAGAGAGAGAGAGAAGAGGGAGAGAAAAAAAAAAGATTGAGAGGAGAGAGAGAAGAGGAGAGAGAGAGAGAGAGAGAGGATGAGACGAGAAAAAAAAAAGAAAAAAAAAGAATAAAAAAAAAAAAAAAAGACTATTATATATTATTTAATATATATATAGAGAGAGAGAGAGAGAGAGAGAAGATGGAGAGAGAGAGATGACGGAGAGAGAGGAGAAGAGAGGAGAGAGCCAGAGAGAGGAGAGACGAGAGAGATGAGGAGAGGAGAGAGGAGAGAGGAGAGAGAGAGGAGAGAGAGGAGAGGAGAGAGAGAGATGATGAGTGATTGAGAGGAGAGAGAGGAGAGACGAAGAGAGAGAGATGAGGAGAGATGAGACGAGAGGAGAGAGAGAGAGAGAGAGAGAGAGAGGAGAGAGCTACACATGTTTACTTCTTCAGTGTCTGTTGTCAGGTAAAAAACACCAATGACATACATTCTTTCTCACGCCGTTTCCTTACGGTCTTCACTATATTGGAAAAACTGGGTTGTAGAATGTGCAAAAAATCTTGGGCGTGGGAGGGGTGAAAAGTCCTGCGGGAAAAAGGAAAGATTTGAAAAAGGAAAAATTGGATAAATGAGAAACTAGAAAATAAAGGAGCGATGTACGTTTATGACATAAGAGAGAGCCGAGATGAAGAGGAGAGAGCCGAGAGGAGAGACGACGAGATCTTTGAGAGAGAGAGAGAGAGAGAGAGAGAGAGAGAGCGAGACTCTATGAAGGAAAAAAACAACGTTGATGGGCCGGTGTTTATGAAGGTTTGCTTCATTTCAATCAGCCATCGAGGAAGGAAGGGAGGAAGGGGGGAGTAAATCAAGCAAAGACAGGCATGGACAAAAGTGAAGTAAGATGAGAGAAAGGACGTGAGAAACTGGAAAATGGGTAGTAAGGAAAAAAAGAAGAGTGCTATGGTTGGAAGTGCAGGGATGGAATAAAAAAAACCCAGAGAATTAAAGAAAAAAGAAAATAACGTCGTTGCTTGAAGAGTTAGAAAGCAGCATTCTAAGTTTATTTAACGTAAATTTACGGAAACAGAAGAGCGAGGTATGATTAAAAGGAAAAAGATAAGTGATGGGAAAGGAGGTATCGAGGAGAAGAGATTCAGACATAATTAATTATAGTTCATGAAGTCCGCACAAAATTATATATTAGAAAAAAGGGAACAGATTGAGAATATTCAAAGAGAGAAATATGAGAGGTAGGTTAAGTTGAACGAATAGGAGAAGGAGAAGAGGCACGAAGACAAAGAATGTAAAGACAAGGATGAAAGTAGGTAAAATGCCAATAAGATTTAAAGTGGAAGTGAAGATATGAAGGTTTTGGATGGAAGGATGAAGCAGGAAAGGTTAAAAAAAGAAAAAAAGCGAAAGGGAAGAAGTTACAGAACAAAAATTGTAATTGTGAAGAGAAATTGGCTAGTGCTCCGACGAGAGAGAGAGAGGAGAGAGAGATGAGAGAGAGGATGCGGAGAGATTGGAGAGAGAGGAGAGAGAGAGGAGAGAGAGAGAGAGAGACTGAGATAGAGAGAGATGATGAGAGAGAGTATGAGAGAGGAGAGAGAGAGAGAAGAGAGAGAGAGAGAGAGGAGAGAGAGGGAGAGAGACGGAGATGAGAGGATGGAGATAGAGAGACGAGGAGACTTTGAGTTCAGAGAGAGAGGAGATGAGAGAGAGAGAGAGAGAGATGGAGAGGAGGCGGAGAGGAGAGGATGAAGACGAGAGAGAGATGAGAGGAGACGAGAGACGAGACGAGAGAGAGAGAGCGATGAGAGATGTACATGAAACAGATGGGAAAAAAAATGTTGGTGGACTATAAGGAGAAAAAGGGATCTAATGGTGGCGGAAAATTATAATGTGATAAAAAACGATATCAACGATGATACATTTACTGACTGTTGTTTCCTTCCATATTATCACTACCCCCTTTTTTTCCACATGATTCTTTTTTTTTCCTTCTTTTCTAGTCTTTCTTTCTCCCTCTCCTCAATTTCATCCTTTCCCTAGCCCATCCTCTTGTTTATCTCTGCTTCCTTCTTCTTAACTCTTCTTTATAGTATTTTTTCTGTATTCTTCCTTTATTCGTAATATTCCCATTTCCCTCATCATTTTGTCCTTTCTCTAACCCTTCTATTCTCCCTTCTCATCCTCCTTCTCTCCTCCTCCTCCTCCTCATCCTCCTCCTCCTCCTCCTCCTCTCCTCCTCCTCCCCTCCCCCCCTCTTCCTCCTCTTTCTTCATCTCCTTAGTCACACAGTGTAGCCTCGTTAGCTACTGTTACTACCTGTTTTTCCTTTGTATTCCACCCATACCCGCTTCCCGCCCACTCCCGCCTCTGTCCGGCGCGTCCCTCGCTAAATGGATGCAGGACTTTTCCCGGCGGCCAGGGAGTGACATTCAAATGAACCAAAGAAATAAACATGAGACCAAATGTGCATGATGCTGGATTGCGTCTGGCAGGGTAGTGGTGGTGGTGGTGGGTGGTGGTGGTGGGGGTGGTTTGGAAATCTTGCTGATGTAATTGCTATGCTAAAAATGACTGTGTTTGATGTTTTTACTGCAGTGATGAAGTTGGTGGTGGTGGTAATGGAGGTATTTTTAATTATTCATCATGGACATCACTACGTAGAGGTGGACCGGATCGATGTCGATCGATGTCGATTTTCTCTATTACGGATAGAGAAAATATATATTTATTACGGATATATATTTCCAATATTTGCGGATGCGGATGCAGATATTTCTGCAACCAAGAGTTCAAGCCACATATATTAAAAATTTATAATACAGATTATAATAAATTAAGGAGATGCTAAGGTCCCGTTCATGCTGTGCCGACTTGGGCCTCGAAAAAACCAGCGACTTTCGGGTGCTGACATGTCGGCTCCCATGCTCCAAGAATGGGGGGGATATATTTCTGGTGTCTTGGTGTCGCCTAGTATGATTGCCGACGGTCGTTGCCTGTTTGGGACTTTCGTCCAACTAGTAGTCAGCATGTCGGCGACTTGCTGGCAACTAGTCTCTAGTGGTGTCAACTAGTGGCAACTAACTATGTCTTCGACAACCACGAATCTGCCGACTGATTGGCCGACAGTCGCAGAGGGTCTTGACGACAGTCATGCAGACGGTCGCCGACTGTCGGCAAGACTCTCTGTGAAGTGGTTGGCCGACCAGTTGTCCAACAGTTGTCAAGGAGTTGGCCGATGGTCTTCCCTACGGTCTTCCCGACTGTCTTGGTGGCAGCCTTGCCAACTGCCGCCGAATTACCCAGATTTCTATTCAATAGGATATTTTGGCCGCAGACATCTACCCAGCATTTAGGTACTGTCGCTGATTTTTATCCAAATTTTCCTTCAAAAGGATACTTTGGTCAACATCCCGACAGTGTGTTGGCCGATATTTCCGAGCCGACAGTCGTCACGAACGTCCTTCATTAGACGAGGACTGTCGTCAGGACAGTCCATCGTTAGTCTTAGGGAGACTGCACCGACGACTGTGCCGACAGGAAACTATCAAAATTTGAAAAAATTACCCCGACAGTCTTCGCGACTGTCTCAAGACAGGCCAAGACTTTCAGGGACATTATTGACGACTGTCGCCGACCTACCTCAGAACTCAACCGGAAATGACCGTTGGTCCAGACACTTGCCGACCCTCGTCGTGAAAGTTTTCCGAGTAATACTTTTTCGCTTGCCCCTACGCGAATCCACACCCCGCCCCGACGTCCGCTCAGCATCCAGCGATCGTTTCTAAACTTCTTTCAGACCACGCGCGATCATATCACATCAATAGCTGTATCACTAGGTGATATTATTCATCGTCTTGTTTGCGAGGAGATTGGTGCATTTGCGTTATCGAAATGCTGTAAGTGTGTGGTAATAACATCGGGGGTGGGGTGGGGGAAAAAGGGGGAAAAGG
>JACEEZ010012574.1:0-32783 GCA_016584305.1 Chionoecetes opilio | reverse complement strand
TTTTGGGGCCCGCTTTTGCTATGTCGCCTTGTTCGTATGGCAATATTTTGGTTACGGATTGCCGACACAGATCTGACACAGAAACGTAACGTAACCGACACAGCCCGGGGTTCAAACATGAACGCACAAGTTGTCGGTTCCGCAGCCAGGCCGATAACTTCATTACGGTTTGCCGACTCAATGCCAATATGTCGTTTGTGATTTACCGACACTGATTTGATGCCGGCCCGTAATGACAATGTTTGCTGAGAGTGTCTTGTCTCTCGTACCAACCACATCACAGGATTCACAGCTCTGTCTGTTTATCGCCATTTCCCTTATTATTACCTACAGTTTTAAATAAGATATGTATGTGTGTCTAAATATCAGATAGTAGTGTCGCTATATGTGTGTGAAATAAATAGTGGTGAAAATGTACAATGTGACTGTTGCAAGATTTTCAGACAAGTTTGATTTTTTTTTTTATATATATTTGATGCTTTACCAAATGTAGATAGTTTTTTCTGTGCAAACATCTTCAAAGTGTATTTTATGCAATTTGAAAAAATTATGACAATTTTTTTACATACATTTTTAGACGTTTTGACAGGAGAAAACACTATCCCCATTTGAAAAGCATCAAATAATAACCTAATCAAACCATTAAACTAACCTAACTCTCAAACTAACATAACCTGACCTAAGAGAAAAAAAAACCCTCTTTGCACATCATTTCCTTGTTACTTTCACACTCGTTCTGACCTATAGAAACAGTAGAAAGTTGTAAAATACTTGAATCCAGACCCAGTCATGTTCTAAATATTAGCCTAAATGCTATAAAGGTATGAATCTACCCTTGTATGGTTGTTAATTTTTAAAGGTAGAAAAATGGCACGAATGATCCGGGTAATTATTAAGGAGAACTGGGCTCTCTGCCGACCCTAATAGCTACTCAATTTTTGGTATTATTTTAGTGTTTGCCCATACTCCCCCTCTCCCACAAAACAAGCTTGGGGACCTGGGGGAATGTGGGATAATTGGCTGGGGTACAAAATATGCGTCGCAACCACAGTTTTTGAGTTAGGGGTGTTGAAAGAATTCCTTAGATCTAGGGAAAATTCATTGGATTTCTTCTGAATCCAGGGCAGAGATGCTCGAAAGAGTTACGGGCCCGTAAGTATTACCCTAAGGGACTTTTACCTCGTAGCGCCTTTAAGGGAGATGCTCAAACCGTTTTCTCACTTGCTACGGGACCGCGAGGCTAACGGGTGGTCGGGAGCACCCTTAACTCCCTAAGGGAGTGAAATTTGAAGCGGCTAGAGATCAACAAACAATAAATTACAAGTTGTATCACTATACTTTATGTTTATTGTGTATTATAGAGCCATTTCATGCTTGCCTGTTTGAAATGTGATGTGTTTATTGCTTCAATGACTCCATACATATCATATTTAACATACAATACCTATAGTACTTGTAATAAATACATATCAGGGAAAACCTATATATTAAATATATATAGGGGCCTAAATATATTAAGGGGCCTTGGTATATCAGGAAACCTTGGAAAGTGGATCCACACTTTCTTGACAGGCAGGAAAACAAAAGGTATCAGTACAGGGGCACCTCTCAGACCCGAGTGACGTGGTAAGTGGAGTTCCGCAGGGGTCAGTGCTGGGACCTCTGTTGTTCCTGATCATGATCGGGGACATTGACAGGGGACTCCGGCACTCCCAGGCTACCTCTTTTGCCGACGACACAAGGGTAAAGAGGGGAATAGCAACAGAAGAGGATGTGGCTCGGTTGCAGGATGACTTAAATCACCTCCTAGACTGGGCTGATACCAACAACATGTCAATGAACAGCGACAAATTTGAATTAATGAAGTACGGCCCTCTACATAACATCAAGGGAGACACCACCTACCAGGCCCACCAGCAAACCATCATCCCAGCACACCACGTGCGTGACTTGGGTATCACCATGAGTGCTGATAGTACCTTCTCACTGCACATAATCAACATATCAAACACTGCCAAGAAATTGACCGGGTGGATCCTCAGGACCTTTCACACCAGGGAGAGGACCTGCATGTTAACACTATGGAAGGCCCTCGTCCTCCCCAGACTGGAGTATTGCTGCCAGCTCTGGTCGCCGTACAAGACAGGGGACATTGTAAAATTGGAAGCTCTACAGAGGTCTTTCACCAGTAAAATCTGGGACTCCCAGCATATGGATTACTGGGAGCGTCTACGCCACCTTAGACTGTACTCCCTGCAGAGAAGACGTGAGAGGTACCTAGTAATCTATGTGTGGAAGACCCTAGAGACACTGGTACCTGACGTAGGCCTGCAAGTAAACCATCATCCAAGGAAAGGTCGACTGTGCTACATCAGGAGAACACAAGCCACCACCCAAAGAGTAGCAACATTAGTACATAACTCATTTACAAGAAATGGGGCTCGTTTGTTCAATGCTGTGCCAAAGGCCATCAGGGAGCTGACTGGAGTATCCACTGACTCCTTCAAGCATCAGCTGGACAAATGGTTGGCATCAGTGTCTGACGAGCCCCCAACAAACCAGGCTACCCCGCACCTGAAGCAACTCTTTGGCGTTCACCTACACCCACCAGAGATGTCGAGAGCTGCCTGGCCACAGCGGAGGCCCCACCTTTAGCTGCGGCCCTGGTAGGCTATTTTTCTACTCTACAGTCAACTAAGTATATTCTGTCTCGACTTCTTGAAAGTCAAAATGTATAGTTGAAATCATACAAGTTTGGCCGCTATAAATGTATCCGCGTGGTGGTGCTTGGTATCAAATGTCTGCTGTATCTAGTATCAAACCGCACGTATACACACAAGCCAGGATATTAATAAAGTTTACTATCCTTGCCACAAGTGTCACGTGGTGTCACGTGAGTGTGTTAGCCCCCCCGGTGGTCTTTGGTCGACCTAAAGAGCGAACGCGCAGCTTCTCTCGTCCACTATAATCAAGTACCGCCAGGGCCGCGGATACGGCATACGTACGGCCGCGGGCTCAGACAGTGGTCTATAGATCCTAATTTCTCGGGCACGCTGACTCAACCTATGATCCAGCGCATCAAGGTATACCCTGAGTACTGTACCTCTTGTACTTAATCTCAGTGGGAGAATATTACGCTGAAAGGCTTAATGCTGGTCAGCTATGTATTCATCGTAACATTCTTGCGATAGTGAGCTAAAATCGGTCCCTATTTCGGAAATCTGCCGATCTAGCTCACACCGGGCAAAACTAGTTTTTAGGTTCTCTCGGTTTAAGTTATTTTTAGGTCCTGGTTTAGTTAGGTAGGTTTTAATGACTCAGGTGTTGTGTTTAAGTTTTGTAGTTTATTTGGTTAATAAGTCGTCCTGCTTGGGAACCGGGACGTGATTTCCGTCTATAAGAGGCCGCGATTTTACAGCACTAACAGCGGCATTTGAAGCCTCTTTAAATTTATTTATCGTGCCTCTCCTGACAGCTGGAGCATATGATTAGCTACGATATAAGCCGCGTCATGCGAGGCGCTGCTCTGTTGATTGGTTTAGCAGAATTTTCTTCCACACTACCCTAAGAATATTCCCTATATTCCCCCCCAGAGGCCACCGATTAACCGTACGGATTACGGTTCGGTACGAGCCCTCCCTCAGCCCCCCCTCTAACTTAAGATTTTACGAATACCTCTCTGGTAAATGTTTAAACTAATTCTTCTTAATGTCACTATTTGCTGCGTCAGATGCTAAGACTTTCCGTCCGTACCTTTACAGAGTATAAGAAATTTTTTCACGGGGTGAGTATCACGCTCTTTTTCTGACTTAGTCGATTTTTTTTGTCCATTAATTATTATAGGGAAACTTATAAAACCAAGTAAAGTGCTATTCCCATCTCTTGTGCACTTTTAAGGGGCAATAAAAAAAAAGATGCATGTCATCAATGAGTGTATAAGAAGCGAACCATGTATAGTGGGGACCTACTATAAATTATTTAACAGTGGCAAAGAAAAAAAATAAACTACAAAAAAAATAACTGACAAATATATTCACAAAAGTAACTCCATTTACCTTTATCCTACTGTTGTAAAACAAGTGGCGTACTTGAATATATATAATATAAAATATATACTATATAGGATAATTATATCTATATATATATATATTTTATATACATATATATATATATCTATATATATATATAATATATATCTATATATATATATATATATATATATATATATATATATATATATATATATATATATTACTATATATATATATCTATATAATTTATATATATATATATTATATATAATATATATTTATATATATATAATATATAATATATATATAATATATATATATATATATATATATATATATATATATATTATATATATATTATAGAAAATATTATATATATCATGTAAAAGTCAGCTAAGGGTGTTGTACTCACTGCTATACTTGTAGTGTCGCACGGTGCAGTATTCCTTGTCCGTTCAGCTGTAGCGTATGTTTTCCCTCTGTGTTTTGGCAAGAGATTGCCAATGGCAGGAGCCTAGATCAGCAAGAGTGGGGGGGGAAGCAGGTGTCGGCTGGGGCGTTGTGCATGTTTTTGGAAACCTTGTAGAAGTCGGGCCTCTTCCGTACACACGATTAAACAGCTCCTGTCCTGTGTTCTCTTGATGACCTCTTCTTTTCCACGCGTCCTCGTCCTTGTCCTCCGGCGCTGGTTCTCTTCGCTGAATCTCGGAGTCCAGTGTAGGCTGGATTCTCTATACTGGTGAGTTTATTAATTGGTAACTCTGTTTGTTGTGTTTTGAGTAATGATATGACTAGAATCTTTTACGAAGAGATGCTGATCGTTGAAAAAAAATCACGAAGGCCAGCTTTGTCCTACGAAAGCTTTTAAATTTTTTTTTGTCTCCTCTCTGTCTCTCTGTCTACGTTCACACGACTCAAATGTTGTTTCCAACAATCTATCGCTCACCTCACTTGTATTAATTGTTAATTATTTTCCGGTACTGTAATATATTGGTTGGTTTCGTATCCCAAGCTGTTTACCATTTATAGTTACCCTTAATCGGGATTGTTATTACAGGTAACCTGGGGGGGTCCAACCCCGAGTAAGATACTTACAAAGTGTTGGTGACACTGTAGGGATGATTGCCTCAGAAGTGTAGATTGATGGGTAGGAGTCCTTTACCGTCCTAGCCAGAACACCTCAAATGGTATTTTTACATATAATCGTCGGCGGTTTGTTTATATTCTTTGTTAATATAAGTACGCAAAACATAATTGCTATCATATATATAAATATATATATATATAATATATATATATTATAATATATATTAGATATTATATATTTATATATATATATATATAATATATATATGTACTTACAATTTAAGATGCCATACATGTATACATGTATAGTATTTTTTATGTATGTTGTACATAAGAAAATAAGGGAAGCTACAAGAGGCCTCGCGAAGCCCTACACGAGGGGGTAATTGCCTGTATTTGTTTGGTATGTGGGTTTAGTCATAGTGTAGTATTTTCCATGAGTCATAGTATAGTATTATATATAATAAGTATGTATTGGATAGATTTTAGGTTTACGTAAGTTCTGTCTTTTGAATTTTTTTTCCATATAAAATGTATATGTATATGTGTCATTGCATAGATATGGATGAAATGAATTATCGTATATATGCGTGTGTGTGTATGTATATGCATGTCGTGTGTATGTGCATATATGTTTGTATATGTGTGTATATGGTTGTACGTATATGGCTTGTGTATGTTCCTGTATGTGTAAATATGTATGTATATATTTTATATGTATGTATATATTTTTTGTTGCTTCCACGTTACAAAGTAGTATATTTTTACTACATAAACAAACAAGCCAACTGATTCTGCTCAGCACATCTACTTATAATCTGAACATGTTCTGTCAGGGAGGCGGCTTGGCTCGACAGAACCGTGCCAACGCCACTTTTTATATTGTACTTACGAATAATATTTACTAGTAATGGCCAATAAACTTTACTTACTTTACTTCTTACTTACTTACTTACACACAACACGCACATATCACATACACACTCAACACTCAAGACTCCGTGGAGTTTGAGGGGAACCTCCGTATGTAAGTGTTAGCACGCTCGGCCACAACCGAGAAGTCCCGGTTCGATCCCCGGGCGGAGCGAAAGACAGACGGGCGTCCTTCTTAAAGCCAAGTCCCTGTCCCCCCAGGCAGTGAATGGTCAACCGGGTGTTGCCGGGGGTTTGTGGACCCCCCCTCCCGGGGTGAGTGGCTTCGGCCAACACTGAGCACTAAGGATGAATGATAAAATAAAATGTTGATGATGGAGACGGGGCCTACAAACGTTGCTCTGGGCTCTATAAAATACAACAACTAGATGGAATCCACACCACTGCTATAACGGTGGGTCCAAGTTGATAGCGCGCTGCCTGCCATTTCTGTGGTAGCCCTTTCATATCTCACTGCTCCCCGGGATTTTTCCACGGACAAATTCGGGGCGGTTATTGTCCCCCTTGGGCAGGAGGATGGGTGAATGTGGTGTGGGAAGGCCCCATTGTTACCCAAAGATTCGGTAATAATGAGCTCCAAGCTCGCCAAGAGAGGGTAAAACTGGCGATCGTGAGTCCGACCATAGGTGAATGACATAAGGAAGAGGTTGGGTAAGCAGGAAGCTAAATAGACGAGTAAGTAAGGATATTAAGATATTAAGTAAAAGATAGGAAGGTAAGGAGGTAGATACGATAGGTGAGTAGACAGGAATGTAAAGAAGAAAAGACAAATATATATAGATTGGCCAAAAGGTGACTGAGAAAAAGGTAATATTGGAAACATGTTAGATTGGTAAAAGATTCATCGGAGCAAGTCAGTCCAGTCAAGTCAGGTCAGTCAGTCCAGTCCCAGTCAGTGAGTCAGTCAGTCAGTCAGCCAATCAGTCAGTCAGTCATTCAGGCTATCATTCAGTCAATCAGTCAGACAGGCAGGCAGTCAGTCAGTCAATCAGTCAGTCAGTTAGGTCCTTCTCGCCACCTACCTGCATAAACCTGACTGTTCCATCCATCCTTACATCAATCCTACGAGTCTTTGCCAGGTACGTGTCCTCTCTCCTCTCTCTCTCTCCTTCCTCTCTCTCCTCTCCTCTCTCTCCTCTCCTCCCCCCCCTCTCTCCTCCTCCTCTCTCTCTCTTCTCTCGCCGTCTCTCTCTCTGCGCTCTCTCTCTCTCTCTCTCTCTCTCCCTCCCTCTCCCTCTCTCCCTCTTCCCCTCCGTCATCCCCTCGCCCCCCTCATCCTCCCCTCTTCTCGCCTCGCCTCGTCGTCCTTCTCTGTCTCCTCTCTCTCTCTCTCACATCTCTCTCCTCTCCTTCCTCTCCCTCTCTTCTCTCTCTCTCTCTCCCCTCTCTCCTTCTCTCTCTCTCTCTCATCATTTCCCTCTATTACCTGCCTGGCCTTCATCCCCTTACTTAATATCCTTCCTTCCTTCTTCTTTTCTTCCTCCTCTCTCCTCCTCCTCCTCCTCCTCCTCCTCCTCCTCCTCCTCTTCCTCCTCCTTCTCCTCCTCCCCCTCCTCCTCCTCCTCTCACGTCCGGCAAAATGAAGAATTTCAACCTGACAAATGCCATGTACTACTATCGTAATAACAACCATCATAAATTACGTGATGAACGAATTTCCAACTAACAAGTGTTTGATAAAGAAAAAGATTTAGGCGTTATATCTCGAAGATCTCAAACCAGAGAAAATAACCAAATTTAATAGAGGTAGTAAAAACTGCAAATAAATTGGTTGGCTTTATTGGACGAACTTCAGTTTAATCTGAAAAAAGTTATACTCAATCTTTTTTAAAACACTCTCGCTTGTTTTCGCCCCCAGCTAGCTAGAATACTTTGTGCAGTTCTGGTCACCTTATTATAAAAAGGACATAGACTAACTAGAAAAAATACAGCGCAGAGTAACCAAAATGATACTAGATTGGCGAAATAAAGTCGTACGAAAATCGACTCAAAGAACTTAACCGTTATTCCCACTAAAAAAACGAGGATAAGAGGATGACCTCACATCGAAGATGTTTAAAATTCTTCAAACGGATTACGACGTAGTCCCCAGAAAATCTTTTCCACGCTAGACCGTTCAAGCTCAACTAGAACAACGGATTTTAAAATAAGCTAGGAAAACGGGTGTTTTGTAACGAACAAAGCAAGTACTTCTTCACAAACGTGTTTGTAACGTTATGGAATGGGCCTGCCGTCAGACGTAGTAAACTCAATACACAGATCATTAAAAGTCGCCATCGATAAATATTTCATATCAAATCCCCGGTTGTCACTGTTTATCTCGGAATAAAAAGTTTTATCTCGCGAGCCTCTGAAACTACTCGATTGCGTAAAATGATTGCGAGTTCGCGTCTACACAACCCCACTCCCACACGTCTCAGTGTTACAGCCCCGAGTAAACGGCCACTACTGGACAACTTTTTGACCTGTGACGGGCTGGTGGTTTTCAGTAAGGGCCACTGTCAGTTTAGTGGACCACCATCGGGATTTATATCCAGGGGTAACTGCTGCAGGGGGCAATTGAAGTGCAACTGCGTCCGTACTTGGAAAGTGCAACGACCGCAGTGATTGAAACGGAGCTGGGGCCCTGATTGACTTGCTTGCCTCCCAAGAAGCGCCAGCAAGGCTGCCGCACCACACCCCTGAAATTCCAACTGGGAGCCTACACCACACTACATTAGACCTCATAACACACCCAGATAGCCCCGCCGAGTTAACGGGTTACCACTACTACTCCTCGACCTGTGACGGGCTGTGGGTATCATTAGGGGTCCCTGACAGTTAGTGACCACCATCCGGGATTTAGGTACCAGGGGTCACTGCTGCAGAGGCCATTGAAGTGTACGCGTCCCTACATGGCAAGTACACAATCCGCAGGGATTGACGGAGCTGGGGCCTGAATTGAACGTGCTGCCTCCCAAGAAAGCGCCAGGCAAGGCTGCCGCACCACCCTTGAACCTCCACAACTGTGTCACACCATTACAAAACACACATAACATGACCTATCTATCAGCACTAAACCTACCCCCACAACTAGTAAGTAGTTAGCCATAAGATTACACATCTTTCAACTTTCTCACAAAATTCCATGCAGTTTTTCATATAGTTGCATAGTATCACTTCTTTTCCGGCCAGCTTCGGCTGGAGGGATGGGTGGTGAGGAGAGCCTTCTACTTCCTACCTTCTCTCTTATTATCTAGTTATGTAGTGTAGTTAAAGCAACAGTCTTGTAAGGACCTATCGGTCCCCATGTTGCTGTTTGTGTTTCCTTTGTATTCCATTTCTTCCCTGTATTCCTCCTCCTCCCTTCTCCTCCTCCTATCGCTAAGGCGCCAGGCAAGGCTGCCGCACCACCCTTGAACTTCCACACTGAGCCTACACCAACCAACACTACATTAGACTATAACACACCCAGATAGCCCGATGTAACGGTTACCACTACTACTCTCAGACCTGTGACGGCTGTGGTTCCATTAGGGTCCTGATAGTTAGTGACCACCATCGAGATTTTCAGGACCAGGGGGTCCACTGCTGCAAAGCATTGAAGTGTACGGCGTCCTTACATGGAAAGTACACAATCTGCGTGATTGAAACGGACTGGGGCCTGATTGACTGCTGCCAGTCCCAAGAAAGCGCCAGCAAGGCTGGTCGCACCAACCCTTGACTTCCAACACTGTGTTCACAACCATTACCAAAACACACATAACATGACCTATCTATCAAGCACTAACCTACCCCACAAACTAGTATAGTTAGCCATAGATTACAGCTTTTCAACTTTCCTCACAATTTCCATGCAGTTTTTCTATATTGTATGGTATCACTTCTTTTCCGGCCAGCTTCGGCTGGAGGGATGGGTGGGTGGGGATGACCTTCTACTTCCTATCGTTTCTTCTCTTTATTTAATCTAGTTAGTGTAGTGTAGTTAAAGCAAACAGCCTGTAGGACCTATCGGTCTAGATAATGCTGTTTGTGTTCCTTTTGTATCCTTTGTATTCTGCTCTTCCTCTTCCTGCTACCTCCTCTCTCCTAGCTCCTCCTCCTCCTCCTCCCGACACTCCGCAAGCTGTAAAAAACATCTGTATCGCTAGTATTAATATTTTTACCTGCAGGGTTGCAATAAATCATGGAGAATAGGATAGTGGCGGAAGGATCCTTTGAAATTAGCTCTCGATATATAGCAGAAGGCACATACATACACACAGGGCATAGATGGACGCCTTTAAAGACGGCACGCCAGGGGGCCCCCTCGCACCACCTACCGACAATTCACGGCACCACTCTCCCACCTTACATCGCACACCTATGTGTCCACACTAATAGCATGAGAATACATGATAATTTGTGTTTTTGCCACTATCAGCTGGGCGCTATGAAAATTAGTGTTGTTGCCACTACAGTTGAAATGAAATTAGTGTTGTTTGCCCTACTACAGTTGCCTTAATGAAAATTTAGTGTTGTTGCCACTGACAGGTTGCCTGAAAATTAGTGTTGTTGGTCCATAGATCAGTTGGGGCCATGTGAAATGAGTGTTGTTGGCCACTAAGGTTGCCATCAAAAATTTATCATATTGCCGCTAGCAGTTGTCATGAATATATTAGTTTGTTTACTTGCAGACTACGTTGGTCCATGAAAATTAGTGTTATTGCCTAATACAGTTGCTATGAAAATGAGTGTTTTTGCACCCACTGACAGTTGCCTGAAATTTATGTTGTTGACCACTACGCTGCCATGAAGATGAGTGTTTTGTCCACTACCGTTTGCCATGAAAATGAGTGTTGTTGTCACTTAGAGTGGGGCTTGAAAAATTAATGTTGTTGTCACTAACAAGTTGCGGATGAAAATTAAGAGTTGTTGTACACTTACAGTGTGTCCATGAAAATGAGTGTGTGTTGCTACTACTAGTTTGGCTCATGGAAATGAGTGTTGTTGGCCACTGCAGTTGCCGATGAAATGAGTATTGTTGGCTGTACTGACAGTTGGCCTATGAAAATTAGTGTTGTTGCTACTACAGTTGCGCATGAAAATTAGTGTATACCTACTACAGTTCGCCATGAAAATTAGTGTTGTTGGCTAAAAACTACCGTTGCCAGGAAAATTAGTAGTTGTTGCTTAGCTGTGAGCCAGTTGTCCATGCAATTAGTGTTTGTTGGCCACTCAGCTTGCCGGATGAAAATAGTGTTGTTGGGGCACGACAGTTGCCATGAAAATTAGTGCTGTGCCACTACAGTTGGCCATGAAAATTAGTGTTGCTGCTACGCGGGATTCCCAAACAGTTGGCCATGAAAATAAGTGTTATCTGCTAAACTTACAGTTGCCCATGAGACACTAATTTTGATGGCTACTACGAGTTGCCATGAAATATTAGTGTTGTTGCCACTATACAGTTACCATGAAAATTAGTGTTGTTTGCCACTTACAGTTGCATGAAAGATTTGTGTTGTTGCCAACTACAGTTGGCCATGAAAATTAGTAGTTGTTGTCTAACTAAACATTTGCCATGAAAATTGGTGGCTGTTGGTCTACTAGCAGTTGCCAATGAAATTTGTGTTATTGCCATTACAGTTTGCCATGAAAATGAGTGTTCTTGCCCATTACAGTTGCCATGAAAATTAATGTTGTTGCCGCTAGCAGTTGCCTATGAAAAATGAGTGTTGTTGCCACTACATATGCCATGAAAATGAGTTTTTTGTCACTACAGTTGCCATGAAACTGAGTGTTGTTCTCACTAAAGTTTCCATGTAATATTAGTAGTTGTTGTCACTACAGTTGGCTCATGAAAATGAGTGTTGTTTCTACTATACAGTTGCCAATGAAAATGAGTGTTGTTGCCAATACAGTTGGCCATGAATATTAGTGTTTTGCCCACCTACAGTTGGCCATGCAAAATTACTGTTGTTGCCACATAGCATGTTGTCCTATGAAATTTGAGTTGTTGCCACTACAGTTGCGCTATGAAAGATGAGTGTTGTTGGCTAGCTTCAGTTGCCATGAAATTAGTGTTGTTGCTGAGCTACAGCTTTGCCATGAAAGTTAGTGCTCGTTGCTACTACATGTTGGCCATGAGAAATGAGTGTTGTTGTCTTACTACAGTTGCCATGAAATTTAGTGTTGCTGGCTACTTGACAGTTTCGGCATGAAAATTAAGTGTTGTTGGGCCACTACAGTTGCCATGAAAATTAGTGTTGTTGCTACTTCAACAGTTGCTCATGACATTAGTGTTGTTGCCACATACAGTTGCCATGAAATTAATGTTGGTGCTACTAACTAGGCACAGTTGCCATGATAAATAAGTGTTGTTGGCTACTTACACAGTTGCCATGAAATTAGTGTTGTTTGGCTGTACTGGAACAGTTAGCTCATAAAATTAGTGTTGTTGCCACTACAGTTGCTCAATGAAAATTAGTGTTGTTGGCCAGCTAAACAGTTGCCATGAAAATTAGTGTTGTTGCCACTTACAGTTGCCATGAAAATTATGTTGTTGCTTACTACATTTGCAATGAAATTAGTGTTGTTTGGCTACTACAGTTGGCCAGCCTCATCACTATAATAACATACTAACGATGGTCATCAACACTAGCTAAGCCTCTGCACCACCTAGCTAACGTCATGACGTCTACGTCACGCAACATCACGCCCGCATTCACCACCACGCGTTAGGGAGACCATCAAAAATTTAAACATTAGATGATACTAGGTGTAGGCAGAGGTATCATAAACTTAAACCTGTACGAAGACGAATCGCAAAAAAATAAGAGGAATAGGGACAAAAGAAATAAAGAAGAAAACCCATACAAATCTACATTATATGACTGAATTCGACCATGAATATATAAAAAAAAAAACTGAGAAAACATACATCGAACAGAGAAATCCTCGTATCCAGACATGTACCTAACCTGCGGAATGGGTGATCGACTAACGCAGAAGCCCTTATATTAACGTATCGCTGGTAAAATAACGAGGAGTTGAGAAAACGACATGCAAGCAGTAGCGAAGTCGAGGCGAGGTAGATCAAGAGGTGCCAGAGGTTGGAGTTTAGGGTGTAAGGGAGGAGATACAATAGCAATAAGCATTACACTTGGAGGCGAGGGAAGGGCAAGGGTGAAGTAAGGGTGAGGTAAGATAGAAGAAAGGTAAATACAGGAGTAAGGCAAGGCAGGTGAGGGAGCGTCCAAGGTAGAAATTGAAGTAGGAATCCATACAGACAAAAGTTGGATCACAGATTGAGGTCTCGCCTTGCCTGCACACAACCCAAGCTTCCCGTGGCTGATAATCCCGTGCATGGAACTCTAAAGAAGGTGAGGGCGAGGGTGAGAGAAAGAGAATGAGAGGCAATTCAAGGATTAAGGCGGTAGAGTAATAATGGTGGTGGTAATAATTGAAGGTTAATGAAATGGATGAGTGGATAGTTGTGGTGGTAGTAGTAGAAGTATGAGTAGTAGTAGTAAGTAGTTTAGTAGTAGAAGTAGTAGTATAGTAGTAGCAGTAGTAGTAGTAGTGACTTACAGTAGTAGTAATTAGTAGTGGAGTAGTAGTAAGTAGTAGTAGTAGTAGTATGAAGTAGTATTAGTTAAGTAGTAGTAGTAGTAGTAGTAGTGAGTGAGTAGTAGTAGTAGTAGTAGTAGTAGTTAGTAAGGAAGTAGTAGTATGTATTGTAGTGGGCAGTAGTAGTCGTAGTAGTAGTAGTTTATGTAGTAGTAGTAGTAGTAGAAGTAGTAGTAGTAGATATTTGTAGTAGTAGTAGTAGTAGTATAGTATGTAGTAGTTAGTAGTAGTAGTAGTAATAGTAGTTATAGTAAGGGGAAAAAATTGGAAAAAGGAAAAAGGCAGATAGAGCAGCATAAGACGTAGAAAGAAGGAAAGAGAGACCAGGAGTAAGAAGGAAGGAGGAGGAGCAAGGAAAGAGGGAGTACACCGCTGTAGGCCATTACTCATCTCTCACACACTATACACACATACAACACACCACTCACGAACACAGCACACACACACACACACCAACAGACACTAACACACAGCACACAACAGCACACACACACACACACGCATTCTCACGGGAAGAGGTTTACAGCACACACAACGACGGATGGTCGTAGTGGCATGAGGCGCGTTCGCGCGGGGCCCTGCATTCTGTGTTAGGCCGGTCGATTCGTCATCTACTCATTCGGGGATTTTTCCACTGACAATATTCGGGGCGGTTACTGTCTGCCCTTTGAGGCAAGGGGTATGGGAGGGGTGTTTGTGTGTGAGGTCTCCTAGCATTATCCTAAAAGTATCGGTATAATGAGCTCGTAGCTTCGCACCGTAGGGTGAAATACTGGTGATCGCGAGTCGCCTCGCGTGAACCAAGACGCATGGGTTAATAACGACACACACAGACACACACACACACACACACACGACACACACAGCACGAGCACCACATACACTACACACACACACACATCGCAGCAACATCACACACAACACACACACCACACAACACGACACACACACACACACGCTACTAGCGACATCACACACGACACAACACACACACACACACTTACGATCCACATCACACACACACACACACACATCTACACAAAACACACAGCACACTACAACACTTACGACACACACCACAACTACTACACACACACACACACACACACGACACACACGACACACACACATCACAGTGCATGTCCTTAAAAGCACACATGCATGTCAACTTGAAACCCTGCAGCGTCCTACTACTGGCAGAAGGAACTCAGGGGAGGACAGAGGAGGACGGAATTGCGAGAAGCGAAGGGTATAAGGATGGGAGAGGAGAGTGGGCTAGGAAGAAGGGAGGGAGGGGTGTTAGGGGGTTAAGGGGGTTGGAAAAATTAACTTTGCACGCCATGACACGTACGCTGCAGCACAGCCATGGGCTTAACCTGAGACGTGGTTACAGGTAAGGCGAGGGTCTAGATGTGTGTGTGTGTGTTGTGTGTGTGTGTGGTGTGTGTGTGTGTGTGTGGTGTGTGTGTGTGTGTGTGTGTGTGTGTGTGGTGTGTAGTGTGTGTGTGTTTTAAGGTTTAGAGGTTTAAGGGTTTATGTTTAGGTTAACTCAATAGAAAACCAGACCCCGAACGGGGCATTAAAGTTTCAATGAGTAATAAATCATACGTATTGATCCCTGGTATGTAAGTAAAATAAAAAAATAGAAGGAAGTAACTAGACTTAATAGCGTATTAGTTTAACATAATAGCTTAATAACGTAATAGATAGCGAAGAAACAGATAAGGGCAAACATAATTATCTAGAACATAGGTTTAAACAGCTCCTGATTTAATAATGGTTTGTACATTTCTAGCATACCCCCCCACTTTGGCTGAAGTTTAAAAAACACTTTATAATGTTTACTGGCAAATAGTTCATCATTTATATGTATTAGGGAGGTTCATAGTAGTGATAAAGGTTTTAAGCATACTGCTTTTCGAATATTATGAAGGAACAGTACATTGTAAAAGGTATGAAATTCGTCGGGCTACGTCATTCATATTACAGTGGGTGCATATGACGATCCTACAATTCTAGTATTATTATTATCTGCTCTCACAATCGGAAACGATGATTAAGCACACTTAAATTTACATAATGTCCTGGAATACTTTTAGTATGGTTGAGTTTCATCAGATAACTTTGCAATTTCCTGTATTTTCATCATAATCCTGTAATTGACACAAACTAAATTATTGTGGTTTCTTACCTTGCCACGTTTGTTTGTAAATGTCGTTATGCACCTTAGGCTTGAAAGCTTTCCTTTAAACGCAATAACCATTACATCATTTCCACTAATAAAAACATTGGTTCATGACCGTCCTTACTATTTAACAATGGTTTACCTTCATACTCCAAGTAGGAATCTATAGATGTTTTGATGATACAATTGTTAACTAAACATATATCATATTGATGATAATTTTGTTGATATCTCCTTTGGCAATTCTGAAACCAAAATGAATATATCCTGTTATGCAATTTAAATAACTTCTATCGATTTAACCCCAGTTCACCATAAATAATCCACATGCGGTGTGTATTTATTCACATCCGCAACAACCTCTCATAAATTATTAATCGATTGTTATCTTTAACTGTCTATTGTTTTCAAAACCGCAGACCTCACACCCATAGCAATACATAATTAGGTACAATTTAATTTTTTTCATAGTTAGATCTGATACTACGTCAAGTGGTAGATTAAATTTAAGATTATTTTTATTAAACAACCATACATAGTCCCATTTTTGCCTGGCTATCTGCTTACTTTTAGCCTTAAAAAGATACGCATTATAGTTCACTTAGTTCCGTAAAATATACGTACTCGTGGGTAGGCACTACTTCTATATCTTCTTCGCCAACACTTAAATGTTTTTGAACCATTTTTATCTTTTCCTCTCGAAAAATTAAGAACTTAGTTTTTTCACGCTCACATTGTAATCCCCACCTTCAGTAGTACCCTGCACAGGCACTCAGCTCCTCCCTGCAGGCTGCGGCGCTGTCTGCGCGTCTAGCCGCCAGTATCACTGTTCGTCAGCATAAGTTAACAACTAATTTCCAGTAGAGAAGAAGAGAAATTCTGAAATTATTGCTAACGCTTTCTATATATTACTTTGTTAATATTGGACGAAGTAAATTTGTGATTCATTGCCTCCTTGTAATCAAAATGACTCCGAATATTTGTCAGCGCCTAACATCAATTCTATATTCTTGCATCCGTCAGATACAACGAAGTCACTAACGTAATAAAGACGCTAAAGAGAAAGAGTCCAGGACATGATGGAATAACAGCTGATGTCATTAAATTATCATATCCAGTCTTCATAATGCTCTGACACATATTATAAATCAGTCTCTTTTACAAGGTGTTTTTTTCCCGCATGATTAAAAACTGCTAAAGTTATTCCCATATTTAAAGTAGGTAACAGTACTCTAATGAATAATTACCGACCAGTCTCTGTACTAAGTATATTCTCTAAAATATTTGAGCAAATAATGCGTAAGAGATTAACTGAATTTATCGCATCGAACAATATTTTATATAAATATCAATTGGTTTTTAGGGAAGGCCTATGGGACTGATCTTGCTTTGATCACCTTGGTAGACAAAATCTCAGAATCATTGGATGCAGGAGACTATGTGCTAGGTGTATTCCTTGATTTAAGTTAGAGCGTTTGATATTGTTAATCATGATATTTTTTAGGAAAATTGGAGCAGTATGGCATAAGAGGTACAGCTCGTAATTGGATTAAAAGTTATTTAACTAATAGTATCAGTATGTGTTATACTAATGAAGTTGAAATAAAAATTATTACAATTAAAATCTGGTGTTCCCCAGGGGTTTGTTTTGGGACCACTACTATTTGTTATATATGTTAATGACATTATTAATATTTCGACGTTGCTTGTACCAATACTTTTCGCTAATGATACTAACTTATTTCTTAGTGGTCCAAATATTGATGAATTGTTTACAAAAATCAACTCTGAAATGAAGAAGCTGATGAGATGGATTTATGCTAATAAACTTTCACTAAATATTCAAAACTCATTATATGATTTTCAGAACTAGAGGTAAAACAATGAAAACTAATCTCAATGTTTAATGTTGACCAGGTTAAAATAGATCATGTAGAATAAACACATTTTTTAGGTGTAGTCATTGATGAAAGATTGTCTTGGTTCCATCATATTAATTACATAAAAAGTAAAATAGCAAAAAGTATTAGGATTTTGTGTAAAGCTAGAAAATTTATAAATGCCAACTCATTGATTACTTTGTATAACAGCTTTATATATCCATATATTACTTATGGTGTAGAAGTTTGGGGATCTGCAAATGATTGTTATGTTCAGCAGATTATAATATTGCAAAAGAGAACTGTCAGAATAATTACATCATTAAGACCAAGGGATCACACTGCCCCATTGTTTAAGTCACTCAAAATATTACCATTTTCTAAAGTTTATTCATACTGTGTTACAAAATTGATGTTTAAGTATGTAAAACGGTTGGTGCCGATAGCATTGAGAGGCATGCTTCCTACCAGTGAGGATATACACTCATACCCCACCAGACAGAGAGGTAACCTTCGTGTACCACAAGGCAGAACAACAATGATACACAGAACATTTAGATATAAAGGAACACGTACATGGAACGAGGTATCAACAACTATAGAACATCATTGCTCATTATCAACTTATAAATACAGAATTAAGAATATTTTCATGACCATATAAATTAATGTTATTATATTTTTTTTGTGTGTGTTAGGATGTAGCATACAATAGAACATATAAGAAATTAGATTTAGCCTTCTAATATTTAATACAGTTATTATATAGAATAGGAGGACAAAATATACCAGTAGGTATCAGTCCTCATTGCCATGTAACAATGAAGAAATTAAGTCAATATATATATTGTGTATATGTTCATGACAATAAAGAATTTTGAATTGAATTGAAAAATTGAAGTAAACATCAAGGTCGTTTGTGCTCAAGGTGCGGGATATACTATCTTCTAGAAAAGTTAGACCTGGAAAGTTACTACCTACGTGCGTTTTTAAAGTCATCAAGAAATATCGCAAAGAACAGTGGAGACAAGTTTTTTCACCCTGCCTAACACCTATGTTTACAATGGAACAAATCAGATACACAGTTGTTTAGTTTTACACAAGACTTAGCATTTATGTACATACTCTTGATAACACGTAAGACATCTCCATTAATATTACTATTTAATAATTTTAACCATAAGGATGTTCTTTCAATAAAGTCAAAGGCTTTCCTATAATCTATAAAGGCACAGAACAGTTGTTTGCCATTATTGATATAAAAGTGACTTAGTATGTGCAAAGTTAATATATGGTCATGGGTGCTGTAATCTTTCCTAAAACCCGCTTGCTCATTACACCAAAAACCCCTTCTGTCATAAAGATAATCATAAATTTCCTAGTAGTTAATATGATGTAAATAGTTTTCCTAAGCAGCTAAGTAAAGTAATACCTCTATAATTATCAACATTATCAATGTTAACCTTTATGCTTATACGAGGGCTTCATAATACATGTTCACGTCGGAAGGAATAACTGCTGTTTTCAGGATTAAGATAAACAACTGCAATAAAAACTACCATGGTTTTTGGGGACAGTGCTTTATACACTCTTTAATATATTATCAATTCCTGGTGACCTACCCTTTTTAAGTTTCCTGAATGTGTTTTCTTAATTTCATTAACGTAAATGTGGAATTTAAATTAAATAATTTTCATTTTGTTCTAACCGAATTGTATTCACTGATTCACTTGCTGCTTTAGGCGTAAATGCGTTGTTTTGAAGCATGAGTTTCGTCTGAGTCAGTGAACGCTTCGGAGCTATCGTTACAAAAGAATCACGAAAGTACTCAAAGAAAGTGTCCAGAGAAATATTACCAATATTTTTCCTCTTTTATTTTCTTAATGATTCCCCCAGCATTCCCTAGGTTTTTCAGTTCTTAATGTTCTATGTTTGCGTATGTACATTTTCTTCATAAAACAAAGCTACGCTTGCCCTATGACTCTTTTTATGTTTCTTCGCCAGTATTTTCCAAATGCTTTTTATCTTCCTCGGAACTCTCTAGGTGTAAAACTTTTCCTGAAGTTTACATATTCCTTCTTTGATGGTCTGCGTTGGTCAAATGAACCAGGGTTTTTCTTTCACTCTTAACTGTTTCGAACGGGGAGGTTTTGTTTGAGCTGGCGGGTTTCAACATACCAGTTTCTCTAGCTGGTTCTAATAGTATCTCGGATATACTCGATGCCAAGTTATCCATTACGGTCTGGATCACATTTTACTTCGATGATCGAATCGAGCTTCGTTTTCCAAAAGAAGCAATTTTCACTGTATTTTAAAAACATTTTCATATTGGTGTTTTCTTTCGTTTGTCCCACCTGCCTTTTACGAGGGATTGCTGTGGATTCGTTTTCTTTTAAACACACCGGCTGAGTATTTCAACTGTTTTTATCTATTAGGATAGATACGACAATAGCTTGTGTTTATCTGAGAGTAATGTATCAAATAAATCTACTTTGAAATAACTTATTTTAGGGTATATCTGAGAAAACATTTTACATAATCAACATTGCTTGTATCAGCACCAAACCCCCTTTATCTTCACCCACTCTTCCATTCACAATGAAGAAGTTATGACACGTGACAAAATTCAATTAATTTCCACCATTGGTATTGAAGCATTATCTGAAGTACTTCTGTATGAGGGACATCACTAACTGATGGTACATAATATTCAGGTAGTGTTCGTTCCTCAACTTCTTCTGGTATAATGTCTCTCATCCTCCCTGTTCTATTATTAAATCACCAATTAACATTACAGGTAGAGCATATTTTGCAACTAATTTACATATATCTTCTGCAAGGTCATCATAAATTTCATTATAATAATACTTGGAGGCTTCATGAGGGATAACACAGCTCCCAGTAACACTCACCATTTACTTGAAGCCAAAGCACCGAGTCACACTGAAGCTCCAAAACGCACCTTCTCCATACATCCAGTGAACCTTTCGGATACATATATATGAATACCATGTACCAAACCCGGTAGGTATTTCTTTAACGTTGTGTTTCATACTATAACATTCAAAACCCTTATCAGCAAATTGTCTTTAACACTTAGTTGCAGTTAAACACACAACATCGAAATTTCTTATATATCCCCCCAAAATATTATTATTTAGTTTGCTGTAAGTCCGTAAAATTTTTAATCCCACAAACACGCATCTTCCTTTAAATCCTTGTTAGAAATAAAAGGATGTTCCTTTACTCCGACAATATAGCTGAGGTCTTGGGGGTCCTATATGTCTTTCAGGAATGGGCTGCAGTCTTGTTTTTCATTCCACCCCAGTTTGTACAAGTCATTAGGGGTTTCGAAGACCCACTTTCGCTCCTCTTCTCCATCCTTGATTTTTGGCAAAGATCTTCCGCGTCTATGGTCCATGTCTTCTTAGTTTGTGGTGTGTACGGATTCTCATACAGCATCTTATTTCTTGTTCTTGTCAGATTGTCTGGTGGTAACAGCACCCTGAGGTATAAACCATACATAACGTATCACCTAACCTATAAAACCTTTTATATATATATATAAGAACCTTCTTATAAAGGAACATGTAAGCCCTATGTTAAACCATAAGCGGTAACTCAAGTCGTAAGTGGCCTTTCCCGCCATACAAATCAGTGTGTCTTGGCCTTGACTACGATAGGTCATGGTCCGTCGTCCCTCTTAAGGATTAAACCCATCACCACTCTACGGCGTTTCCTTCCCCCTACTGGAAAGAGAAATTGGAGGTCCTAGAGAGGCTGGCCCCATCATGGTGGCAGCTAAAACAAGAACCCAAGCTCCGAAAAGCCTCTGACAAGAGAAAGTGTCAAGAAGCCGGCGATAGCGGAGCTGTTTTTTTTTGGCCGCGTTTCAGCCGCTTCCTGCTCAACCCGCCCTTTTTGAAAAGGCTGCTTGTGCCTAAATGCGTTGGTGTGTTTAAAGACGTGTGCAGTGTGACCAGTGTTGTCTTCTGTCCTCGTTTAAAGCATCTAAGGCCCCGTATCATACGACGACGACAGCAGTGACTTGAAAATGGCCGTTTTAAGAAGCTGCGTTGTGTAACGTCGGCTTCGCTTCTCGTCCACGACAATGTCCAGGTGATTATATCTTACGCTACGTCCTCTACACACGTCTTCAAGTGGGTTATTCCTATACGCTATCCCGTCAAGTTGCACCCGCAAGGGTGCAAGGCCAGGATTACCGGCATCCCGCTGACGCCTCGTGGGATTGTCCGTCTGCAGCGCGGAGTCTGGAAGAAGTCTCGATCCTTCCAGGTTTTGCCGCTCATCCCTGTGGGTTTTTACAGTGTCCTTCACTGCCTGATAAGTTTTTCTCTACTTGTATCGTGAGTACTCTTAAAGCAGTTTAAGCTGTAGAAAGTGTTTAACAGGGGCGAGTGGTGTAATATTTTTTTTTTGTATGTGATTTGGGGCGGAGAGCGCGTTACGCGCCTAGATGTAGTGACGTCAGAGAAATCCTGGCGTCTGTTCGTTGTTTTCAGTGACGTCACGGATATTGTGACTTGTGAGTGGCTAGAAAATACGTCACAGGTTTCTGGAGTTTAACTGGCTTCGGCACCTAAATTCTTCGCGGGCTTTGAAGCGTCGCGCCATAATTGTCCGGGGTTCACACAGCTGTGTTTGAGTTGCCAGTCTCGTATGAGTGCTGCACTTGTGTTGGCAAATGTGCCGTGAGATAAGCATATTACACGGTTGTGACCTAATATTTTTGTTGAAGTGATTGCACAACAAACACGAACATAATTTTCGTCGATAACGTCGGTGTTGTTGTAAGTGAGTTTTTTTCCTATGATTATTGGTGCGTAGAAGTGAGGTGGTACATTTTTTGTTCTATTTCTAGTTGTTTGTTCAGAGTTTAACCCTGACACTAATACGGAGTGTTTTCTTCCTTCACCACGTTTTCCTTGATGACATTATATAGGGGTAACTCCTCTATTTACACCTGTTAGTTTTATATGTCATGATAAATGTCCGTTTATATTTGCCATAGATTTTTTTTTTAATGATGCCTTCAGCTTTTGTAAGCTGTACTTGTGTTGTCACTTGTGTGGGCTGACTTCGGTGTAAGTTTTTCTGATGTCTCCTATGGTTAAATTTTTTTAGTATGGTCAATGGTCATTGAGAAATGTAAACAGTATTCACTACACCGTCACCCCGCCATAGCCAGAACCAATAGACCTATTGCTGTCACAGCACAGCTTACCTACCATTTCTAACCACTACTACTCTTACTTCTACTACTACTACTACTACTACCACTACTACACTATGGCAAATTTAAAATTGTTTAAATTATGATCTTTCGATAACTAGGTTTTCAGGTGAGGATAGACGCGATCTGCTTTGATCTTTTTTCTACAGCAATGTGAGGAATTATGCAAACGAATAATGGTACCTCAGGAAATGAGAAGGATTTTTTTGTTAGGATCACAAGAGCATCCTTGTTTCATTAGCCAGTGTGATATTGTGCTTCAGGTTTTGATGGAGGTAGCGCAATATGAGTATGATGTTATTTCGTCGGAACTTCCTGATAATATTTGGTATAGCGCAACATAATTATTCATTTATGCAATGGCGTTTACTTATGCTGAAGCATTGAACCACACAGTTTGGGTTAGTGCTGGCAGGTTGGAGATGTCAGGCACGTGCAGCTATAGCCTCAGAGCAATGGAAGCCTTACCTTCCTGCATTGTTTGAAAATGATCAATTGACAATTGAGAGATTTAAAACTCATTCTAGAATTTCAGTATTACATCACCATTTTGACTCCACAAGAGCGTCGTATCGCTTCTATTTCTTGATTTTAAAGCCAGGTGATAACCTTCTTGAGTTTGCTACAAAAATTAACTAAGCGGCTTTCATGAGATTCTAAGACTCCATTTCCCGCTTAATGAGTCAGTTGCGGTCATGTCAGGAACCTCAATTTCCGTTCATCTTACCTCCTCCTCCACCACCTCCTCACCACCCAGGTTTTCTCCGTCTACTCGTGCACCAAAGCATTGGTTACTATTGCGGAAAATAGCAAGAGTCATTCTGATATTATTGCTATCGGAGAAAAAGAACGAGATGAAGTCTAGCTCATAATGCAGCAATAGGTCAGGTTGCTCCATCAGAAACAATACTTGCCTCCTCGACTCTCACCACCTTCGGTTTGCACCCCCTGGCAAGGCCACAGCAGCCTCTGTATGCATTTTCGCCCTCCTCCGAAGTGGGTGTAATAATTTATTCAAGAGCGTGAAAAATCATTCAACCGTGAATCTTTTTGGTTCTGAGAAGGTTCGCAGACGGTTGACAGTGAGTATGCGTACGTCTATCATCATCCGGGGGAACATTCGCGCCGGTTTCAAAGAAACCCATATTAGTTTTTCTGACACAAAGTCAGCAGGGGACCGGCAGCTCATAGTCCCTTCTATTTTGCTGCTTGTCTTTCTTTGATGACAAATTCACTGTTTCACTCGGGACAGTTCTATTGCTCTTGGGGGGAACACAGGTGCGCCATGATGATTCTCAGTGAGTGGCTTAATGTAAATTTAAAACAAGTTCCTATAATTTTTCCCTTGTTACCTCTTCTACAGGCCGCACTCTTAAAGTGTTCAGGTCTCACACTAGAGGTGATGGGCAACTGTGCCCTATCCTCTATGCCTTGCCCTAACGGCCAAATTTTAACATACAGTTTATAGTACACACACATTTTTCTTTACAATGTGATGCCTTTGGGTCTAGAATCTTTTGCTACTCATAGAACACATTGATGTAATTCCACAGCACCACTGCCATTACATTTAATGCGTTCTCTTCCCGCAATATGACAAGATCATGCGCCCATTGCTTGATAAGCCTCTGATTTTTCAAAACAGTGACCAGCCACACCGTTTCTGCTAGTTTAGGCCCTGACTTGCCTTCTAGCGGGGAGACGAAACGTTCAGGTCCCCCGGACGAATTACGGCTTGGTGGTCTCTGTTGTCATGGGAGACGCGAATATATTTGTGCCACACAATTTTCGTTCGACTTGCCGGTGAGAGTACAAGATGCTCCTGTCGGCAGTTACCTAGTGTCTTTACCTGACACTATCCGCGTAAGTCGCTTGGCGCTTGAGGGAACGCTTTCCAGCTGTAGTGTTGATTCACAATTAGGACGCAGTGTCACAAATGTTGACAGGGTCCCTTAATACACTTAAAAAAATGGTTGTTTTGCTATGTAGCTTTCAGAGTCAGAATAGTCCTGACCTTAATGGACCTTCACAACGTTCTTGCGCAGTCCTAACGCGACGAATGTTAGGAGGACCATGCAGACATAGTCAAGCAGTTACCACTTATGTAAAGGTAATTTGATTTCCCTGAGGCTAAGCCTAGATCTTCTCGCTTGCTTGCGACAATACAGGCTGTTCTTGCCTTACCTGGGGACCCTTAGGAGTGACAGACAAAATCACTCATGGGGCACATTGTGCTTAAACCCTGATGCACAGCTTCTTATGTACCGTCTTATATCATATGCCTCTAGCCAAAGAGCTGTTGTACAGGGGCATGATTACGAGACATGTTTAGATGAGGAATGTATCCGGAGGTCTTATTCTCCCTTGGAATTCACCTTTGTTGTTGGTGAAGGAAAATTGATGGGTACCTACCGGCCTGTGCTTTGATATTCTGAAAGTTAACATTTAACTGTACCGGATCATTATCCACTCCCTGTTTTTGAGAGATCTTTTTCAGTCCTTATAGAAGAAGAATACAATTTTTACGCAGTTTTTGGAAGCTCAATTCTGGTTCTGGCAGATTCCGTTAGATGAGCTAAATCTCGGGAAATACTGCCTTCTCAACAAATAATGCTCATTATGAATGGCTTGAGATTCCCTAAGTGGTTTCGAGGAACTGCACCTCTTACGTGCCAACGTCTAGTAAACAACTTGTTTCACAGCATTCTAGGTGTGGTTTGTTTCGTCTACATGGACGAACACTCAAATACATGTCTCCAGGATTTATCCAGTCACTTTGGAGAAACTTGCCCTTGTTTTTCAGAAACTACTGAGGCTGGCCTTAAACTTAACGTGCGCAAGATGCAGTTTTCTCCTCAGTCACGCATTGACTGTTTAGGACCATGCTGTCACAAGGCTGGAATCCACACGTTGGATTGTAAAATCAAAGTCGTCAAGAATTTCCTAACCCCTATCAACCACCGGGGGGGGGGGGGGGGGAAAGGGACGGCTTTCTTTGGTGGTCGGGTTTACTATCGTGCTTTGTAATGAAATATGCTTCTATTGCAGTCCTTTTGACACGACTTTTAAAAAGGGTTCCTTTCACTTGGAAGGTCCCCCAAAACAAAGTTTTGATACTTTTGAAGCAGGCTTACACATGCGCCAATTCCTTACATTTCCTGACTACCACTTTGCCTTTCACTCATGTGACAGATAGCCTCGGCACTAGGCGTTGGTTGCAGTCTTTTTGCAAACAGTTTTTACAGTATTACAACTGAAACACAACAGCAACAGCCAATATGTCCTTACAAGGCTGTTTGCTTTAACTACACTACACTAACTAATAATAAGAGAGAGGATAGGGAAAGTAGAATTCTCCTAACCCACCCAAAACCCATCCCCTCCATCCGGAAGCTGGCCGGAAATGAAGTGATGAACCATGCAATATAGAAAAACTTCATGGAATTTGTGAGGAACGGTTGAAGCTGTTAATCTATGGCTAGCTCACGGGAGAGATGCCCCGGCGCCTAACTTCTGATCTTTCTTAATTTCTGATTGGTGCAAAGCAAACTTTGTTTTGTTCAATGCCTCAAAAAACCAATTTCTCACCATCGCCTCGACAAAACCTAACCAGCTAACTCTCCCTCTTCTTGAATGACAACAACTCAATTGTCTCCTTCTTCTACATGAAAATTCTAGGACTATCCTTTACAAATCCTAAACTGGAAATCTCACTCTCATCTCCTTGCTAAAACAGCTTCTATTCTAAGAAGTTAGGTGTCATGTGCGTCTGCGGGTCTTTTTTTCTCCCTCCCCTTGCTTTTCTCTCTACAGGGGCCTTATCCGCCCATGTATGGAGTATGTCCTCACATGTTTTGGGAGGATCCACGTCATACAGCTCATCCAAGAACAGGGTTGAATGTCAGCTTTTCGTCTCATCAACTCACTTCTCCTCTGACTGACTGTCTTCAATCTTAAAAATCACCGCCCGCAATGGTTGCTTCTCCTACTCTCTTCTGAACAGGGGGGGGTTATAAACTCATGCGCACTGCTCTTTTCTGAACTTGCTACTATCCGGTGCATGCCTCCGTGCCCACTCCCGCGGCCGTCGCTGACCAAGACTTTCTACTCATTCTCATCCCGATTCTGTCCATCTCCTAATGCAAGAGTTAATTCGTATCTTTACTCTTTCATCCCTTTCACTGGTCAACTCTGGAACTCTTTTCCTGTTTCTATTTTTCCACTTTCATATTACTTAAATCTTTTCAAAAGAAGAGTAACAAGACACCTCCCGAACTAGATTGGCCTTCCCCTTTTGTTTTTATTTTATTCTCTTACTGTCTTCTTTATAGGGACTGGCAACAAAGGGCGGGCTTTGTGTTACCCATTTTTGTTGTGCCCTTGGCCATTCTTTGTGATGTAAAAAAAAAAAAAAAAAAAACTACATCTAGTTTGTGGGATAGGTTTAGTGCTTGATAGATAGGTCATGTTATGTGTGCTTTGTAATGGTGGGAACACAGAGTGGAGGTTCAAGGGTGGTGCGGCAGCCTTGCCTGGCGCTTTCTTGGGAGGCAGCAGTCAATCAGGCCCCAGCTCCGTTCGATCCACTGCGGATTGTGTACTTTCTATGTGGGACGCCGTACATTTTAATGCCTCCTGCAGCATTTGACCCCTGGTACCTTAAATCCCGTTTGGGTGGTCACTAACTGTCAGGACCCTTACTGATCCACAGCCCGTCCCAGGTCGAGAGTAGTAGTGATAACCGTTAACTCGGGCTATCTGTGTGTGTCATGAGGTCTAATGTAGTGTTGGTGTAGGCTCAGTGTGGAAGTTCAAGGGTGATGCGGCAGCCTTGCCTGGCGCTTTCTTGGGAGGCAGCAGTCAATCAGGCCCAGCTCCGTTCAATCCACTGCGGTAGTGCACTTTCCAAGTAGGACGCCGTGCACTTCAATGCCGCTGCAGAAAGTGCCCCTGGTATGTAAATCCCGATGGTGGCACTAACTGTCAGGGCCCTTACTGAACCACAACCCGTCCAGGTCAAATGTAAGGTTGGTCAGGTCAGTTGAAGGGAAACGCCCTCATGTTGTTGCATATGCCGTAGAGTGCTTACTGACGTAGAGTCACGGTATCAGTAACTCCCCTTGAAGCTCTTGCTGTAGTGTGGGCTCTTAAGCACTTTAAGGAAATTATCTATGGTTATCCCATTACAGTTTACACTGATCACACTGCAGTGCTGAATCTCTTTAAGGGGAAAAAACCTCTGTGGCCGTGTGGCCCCAGTGGTTCTCACTATTCAGGAATTTGATCCTACTATCAAATATTTACCTGTGATAAAAATCATGTTGCAGACGCATTTTTCATGAAACATTCCAGTAGCAGTGCCCCTCAGACCTTCAAATTTCTCTCTAAAAGACTTATCTAATGTTCAACGTCAAGATCCTCTGTGTTCAGAAGTGATTTATGCACTAGAGTCTGGAGATGAATCTATATTGTCTAAATTGTCATTTCCACTTTTACCAGTTTTCAATAGTTGATGAAGTTCTTTGTCGTAATGTTACTATGGACGAGAACACGGTTACTCAACTAGTTATTCCTACCAGTCTAGTGGAAACTGCTTTAAGTTCATTCACGACATGCCTCAAGCAGTTCAATCCAGGTCGAGACAGAACCTTGTCCGCTGCACGTCCTAAGTTTTATTGGCCTACCATGCGCATTGATGCAGAGAAACATGTAACCCAATGTCGTTCATGTGCACAAACCAAGGGTAATACGAGAACTGCTCCTATCCTTGAATATCCTTTACCTGAGTCGTCCTTTGACACCGTAGGCATCGACTTATTGCAGCTTCCTCGAAGTCATCAAGGGTCACCATATGTTCTGGTATGTGTAGACCACTTCACACGTTTTGTGATTCTAGTCCCCTTGCCAAAACAAGTCTGCTATAACTGTTGCTCATACTCTAGTTTCAAATTTAATTTGTCCTATACAATTTCCTAGAGTGCTCATTTCAGATAATGGCCCTAAATTTGCTAATCAAATTCTTGATAACATTTGTGTGCAGTTCCAAATTAAGCAAACTTTCATTACTGCTTTCACCCTGCGAGCAATGGGCTAGTTGAAAGGACTAATAGAAGATTATTGATGCCCTTTCCCGCATTATGCTGGCGGTTTCATGACTCTTGGGGGGACTGGCTACCTCATGTAGCTGCATCGAAAAATGGCTCAGTAGATTCCTCTACAGGAAAGACTTCACATTTCATTTTGTATGGTGTCGACAAGCGATTACCTTATGATTGTGCTTTTGCAATCTCCTGTCCCTGTCTACTCAGTGGACGATTATGCTAAAATTCAACTCAGATTTTTTTCAGACCATTCACAAGATCAGTTCGAGAAGACTTAAGGCTTCTCTTCAATAGATGATGCGTAACAGTATAGAAAGGGCCCTTGTCCTGTTGTAATTTCCATAGGTGATTTTGTTATGCCAACGTTCTCCTGAACACCAAAATAAGTTGTGTTCTAAATTCTCAGGACCTTATTTAGTCACCAATAAATTGCAGGGAAAATAAATACATACTTCTTGATCAAACCCCATAATACTACATAAGTATACATGAAAGATAGGCTAAAGAGAGTCAAAGTGACCTCTCCTGCACTGACCAAGTCTACTACTTAGGTCAACATGCCTTAATTTTTTTTCTCACATGTCCTTATCATTAGTATTGTGAATGTAATTTTCGTAGTATTGCATTTTTAGTAGTTTTTTATTTTTTAAGTTTACATTTCATATTATATTCTTAGTATGACTACACTAGTATGTATTTTCCTTACACAATGAGAGTATTTCATAATTTTTGTTTATGTATTGATGAGGCAATCTTGGTTCCACATACCAAGCAGGATTTTGATGTGTATCGCTCTGTGTGGCCCCGCGATAAGTGAACTTTAAAAGTGTCATGTGTAAGACTGTGAGGACACAGTGAGGTGTGGCCGAGCGATGTGCTGGTGGTAACAGCACAATGATGTATAAACCTACAAAAACGTATCACCTAACCTATAAAACCTATATATATAAGAACCTTTCTTATAAGGAACATGTAAACCCTATGTTAAACCATAAGCGGTAACTCAGTCGTAGGTGGTTTTCCCCGCCATACACTCAGTGTGTCTTGGGCCTTGACTATGATAGGTCATGGTCCGTCGTGCCTCTTAAGGATTAAACCCATCACACTTACTACGGTGTTTCCTTCCCCCTACAGAAGAGACATTGGGAAGTCCTAGAGAGGTGTTACAAGATCTTCGTCTATGTATAAACCTGTCCTCAATTTCTTCTTATTCTTCATGAATTCTACCTTCTTCTCCCTTTATGAAAATCTTACAGTTTTATGTCTTGGTGTACCTTGATTTACTCTTCCAACTCTGTGACTATCACTTATATCTTCTCAAGACAGATGAACACCAATCTCTCTAGCTGTGTCAATCACTTTCTTTTGTTGTGTCTTCTCCATCTTCATGTGGGGATGCCTTGACCCTTACGTGTTCTCTCCTGCTGTATTGCTCCATTCTGTCGAGTTGGTAGGTTTTGCAGTTTAATTTTTTTTTTTTCAGGTCAGCGATAGCACTATTGTCCCACGCAAATGATTCTTCACTTCCTCCTTACTTGATTGGATATGGAGGAAACAGCCTTACATACTGCAGCAGACACACATTGCACAAGCAAGGCTGTAGTGACCGAATAACCTCAGTAATTATCTTTTTTAATTGCCTTCCAACACCACCACTCGCTTCACACTTCGATGGTCTGCCTTGTTTGAGGTCCTTTTGACTTATCGCTGATTTCAGGAGTGTCAAGATTTATTCTCTATTGTCTTGCTAATATCTTCTGATAGTTCACAAAGTAGGGCAGAAGTAGCTTCAACATTCTCAATGTCTTTAGACGCCATTTCTTAACAAATTGAAAAACGGAGCTTTCCCGACACACGTCCGTTCAGTCCAGGGTCCTGTGTGTGTGTGTGTGTATATGCGTGCGTGGTGTGGTGTGTGCGCGCACGTGAAAAGCAGGAGTGTAAAAAATATGATGGAAAGTAAAGTAAAAGGCTGACTAAGGCTGATGAGAAAGAAGGTCGTAAAAAAAAGTTACCCAAAGGGAATTATGAAATCCCGAGCCATACGTTGAGGTGAATGAAGGAGAGTTCTGAGAGAGAGAAGAGAGAGGAGAGAGAGAGAGAGAGAGAGAGAGAGAGAGAGAGAGAGAGAGAGAGAGAGAGAGAGAGAGAGAGAGAGAGAGAGAGAGAGGGGGAGAGAGAGAAAGAGACAGAGAGAGGGGAGAGAAAAGAGAGAGAGAGAGAGAAGGGGAGAGAGGGGGAGAGAGAGGAGAGAGAGAGAGAGAGAGAGAGAGTATATAATGAACGGTGGAAAAGGAAGAAAATGATTAAATTACAATGTTGGAACAGGGTTCAAAAAGCAAATTTAGCCGTGAGTGAAAATAATATACATAAACTTGGGGTTAAAAGGTTTTAAAAGCAAGAAAAAGTTTATTTAAAGTCTTCATTAACTTTTTTTTTTTGCATTTTTACATTTTCTTCCAAGCTATTTTTTATCATTATTTTGTATTAAACATGAATGAAATAACCCGGAATACGGAAACAATTAAGTTTTCCCGGAATTCTTTTAAATATGCGAGGAAAAAATAGGGGAGTCTAAGGGTCATAATTTAGAAGATGAAAGCGGCGGTGTAATGAACATTTAAAGATACACTACAGCAAAAACTAAGGCCGCGAAAATATGTACGCGTAAATTGCTGAAAAAATATTCTGTCAGGGTAAGGGTCAAGGATGTCAGAGTAATAGACAAGATAATTTAATAGTTTTTATAGGTCCCGGTATGAATAGACGAAAATAGATAATATTGCGACCACTATTACTACTACTACTACTACTACTACTACTACTACTACTACTACTACTACTACTACTACTAAATACTTTCTACTACTAAACTACTACTACTACTACTACTACAACTACTACTACTACAATTACTACTACTAAACTACTACTACTACTAACTTCTACTACTACTAACTACTACTACTTTCTACTACTACTAAACTACTATTAATTATTACTACTACTACTACTACTACTAAAATAACAATTAAATACTAAACATATGAGTACATCTATAAGGAACAAACAAAATATGCCGTCAAAGAATCTCAATTACATAAAAAAATTTAAAAAAGCATATACAATCTAAAAAAAATGAAACACGTATGAAGTAAAAAAAAAACACAACAACTAATATGTGTATGTAGAAATTAATTAATTCAAGAAATCAAACACGTTTAAAGCAATGACAGAAAAAAGTAGGTCATTTATATAAAAAAAAAAATACCTGCAGAATGAAAAAAAAAAAACTTGTAGTCATAATATTAAGAAAATGAAAGACTTGTAATGAAAAGACAAAAAAAAAACTAAACACGTGCAGTTAATGTTCAAAAATCTATCACGCCCCAGGTAAAAAAAAGATGTAAATTCAATAACCTGGAACTCGACATGCGAAAAGATGCCAAAAAAAATACGTAGGAATATAAAAGAGAGGCTAAAATAATATTTAAATACTGAAGGAGCATAAGAAAGAAAAATCACCATAAAGACCGTAGGAGGAATATACTTAAAAAAAGGAGAAGAGAGAGAGAGAGAGAGAGGAGAGAGAAGGAAGAGAGGATAAAGAGAGAAGAGAGAGAGAGAGAGGAGAGAGAGAGAGAAGAGAGAGAGAGAGAGGGAGAGAGGGGGAGAAGAGAGAGAGAGGGGAGAGAGGAGAGAGAGAGAGAGAGAGAGGGCGAGAGA
>JACEEZ010012573.1:1542500-1552811 GCA_016584305.1 Chionoecetes opilio | reverse complement strand
CCACACACACCACACACACACACACACACACAAATACCACAGTGACCACATATTTCTTTTATTATCACTATCGAGATATTCCTAACCTAAATCTCTTCACTGTTATACAAGAGCATTGATTGAATATTTATTGAACACCTGTACAGAAAATGGAATGGTCAGGGCAGCAGATTCCTAGATAAAAATATAAATAAACAAAGGGAATATCTGGTGTCCCGCCTGCACCACTAGAGTATCGAGTTCACCTCTATTTCCAACGCCCCGCGCAGCACACACGTAAAGAAATATCTACGTAGTGTTATCTAAATGTACCCACATATATACCTATTGATGATTTAACCTGTATTTTACCTGTATTTAACCTGTATTTAACCTGTATTTAACCTGTGTTTAACCTTATAACAATTAACATACGTGGCGGTTTTTTTCAATCATTGTAAAATATTCTCATTTATTCGTTATTTTACAAGGAAATTCCGTTCGTCAGATTTGGTCTATGCTCATAAGGTGGTTTTTTCCTCTCTCTCTCCCTCTGGTTCTCTCTCCCCTCTCATTCTACTTCTCTCTCTCCCCTCTCTCTCTCTCTCTCTCTCTCTCTCTCTCTCCTCTCTCTCTCTCTCTCTCTCTCTCTCTCTCCCTCTCTCTCTCTCTCTCTCTCATCTCCTCTCTCTCTCTCTCTCTCTCTCTCTCTCTCTCTCTCTCTCTTGATAGACAGGACTCTATTTCAATTAACAAGCTTGATTTTTCTCTATAAATGTCAAATCATCTCAGTTTTTTGTCATTTTACAAGGAAATTTCGTTCGTCAGATTTAGTCTTTGCTCATAGGACATATATTTTTTTATTTAATTTATTTTTATATTGTTTCGTATTGTATATTATTTATTGTATTTTTTATATATACTTTCAAGCTTTACAGCATCACGTTTGTTCCTCCGCCGAAGAGTTGTTGTAAATGAGAGTGCGTCGCCTGTGTAGCGTTGGAAAGAGTGTGTTATCGTGCACGGCTATTATTCCCTTGCTGTTGGTGTGGGGAAAAATGTGTTTAATAAAGACTACCATCCTATTGGCTTCGATGCGCGTGTGTTGTTTTGGGTTGGGCGGAGATTTCAGGATCCGAGAGAGAGAGAGAGGAAAAATAAGAAGAGAGGAAGAGAGGGAGAGAGAGAGAAAAGGAGGAGAGAGAGACGGAGAGAGAGAGAGAGAGAGAGAGAAGAGAGAGAGGGGGGGAAAGAGAGAGAAAAGAAGAAGGGTATATGTTCCAGAAAAAAGCCCAATATTTGCATGAAACCCAGATCTGTAAAGAACTTATATTGTGTTTTTTGGGGGTTTTGGGGGGTTTTTTGGGAAGAAAAACATTGGTACGAAAGAAAAGGAGGGGGTGGTGGGAGTGGGGGTGGGGGGAGGGGAGGAAGGATAGAGATAAAGAGACAGGAAGGAGAAAGGGAAAGAGAGGAGGGGGGTGGAGGAGGAGGAGGAGGAGGTGGTGGAGGAGGAGGAGAGAGTCTTTCCGTGTCAACTCTTTATGAAATTCAGAACCGGTGAAAATACCACTTTGCAATATATGGCTCCTGGGTTTATGGCCTGAATGGTGTAGCGAGGATGAAGGAGAGGGTAAAGAGGTAGGAAGGGAGAGGGTAAAGAGGGGAGGAAGAGGGGAGTGAGTGATGTGGTTAAAGATGGTTTGGAATGTGAAAGGAAGCAACCCTAAGTGCTCTGTAGCGTGTGAAAAAACTAAGAGAGAGAAAAATGGGTTGAAAAAGATGGAAAATATAGGTTTTAAAATGGATAATGTGGACAGAGGGAAGGATTTACGAATGTAAAAAAGAGAAAGGGGGAAAAAGTAAAAAGAGTAGTGAAGGAATAAAATGGAAGAAAATAAGGGAGAGAAGAGAGAGTAAAAAGAAAGTATAAAAATGAAAATATAGGGAGAAAAGGTGATAGGTGAGTAATAGAGAGAGTATAAGTGATAAATATAGGTAGATAAGTGATAGGTGGAAATAAATCGAATAAAATAAGAATATATACAAGAATAAATAGAAGTAGGAATAGTGGGTAAAGGAAGAGAAAGGATATGAAGCAGGAATGATTAATAAGAGCGAAGGAAACAGGTATAAGAAGGTAAGGGAAGATAAAGAATGAGTAACAACAGTAAAGACAGCAAGACAAGTGATGTTTGAGGCGAAGAGAGTGACAGTTAACCCCTTGAGACCCAGAACGTGATTTCCATTGTATTTTGGGTACCATTCGACGATTTCAATGAATATAAGTAATCTTTTATAGCTAATACCGTTTAGTATCCTTGTCCACGAACTAATTTGATATATTCAGTTACTTTTCGTTATTTTATAGGTAACAACAGACGATTTTTTATATATCTTAGGAAAAATCTGGAGTTGAAGGAGTTAAGGGTGTTCAGATAAGGATACCGAAGACACCCCAGCAGCTTTGATACCGGGAACCCTAAGAAGACGTTAAGGCGCCTCCACCACCGGCCACGTCCTCTGCCTTGGGGTCGTAGGGTGTAGGAGCGGCGGGGAATTGCACGAATAATACATAACACGTAGCTGAATTATACGTTCGTGAGGTGGCTTTCGTATGGTTTTTTATTCCCTTTTCTTTGTACTGTAGTTTGGTCTAGAGAGATTTTTTTTTGTGTGTTCTCTCTCTCTCTCTCTCTCTCTCTCTCTCTCTCTCTCTCTCTCTCTCTCTCTCTCTCTCTCTCTCTCTCTCTCTCTCTCTCTCTCTCTCTCTCTCTCTCTCTCTCTCTCTCTCTCTCTCTCTCTCTCTCTCTCTCTCTCTCTCTCTCATAAAACTCTACGGACTCAATTTGTTATGTTTACATTTCTACTCCGCCATCTCCAACGTCCTCGTCCCCTTTTTTCCCCTTTTACACCACACACCACACACACACACACCACACACAAAACACACACACACACATAACCACACACACACAACACAACACACACACACACACACACACATCCCATTAAGACAGTTTAGTATGGAGGAGCGCTCAAAGAAAGAGAGAATATGAGGCTGGGAAAGAGAGAGGAGAGAGAGGGGAGGGGGAGAGAGAGAGAGAAGAGAGAGAGAGAGAGAGAGAGAGAGAAAAGATAGGGGACTGATGAAAAGTATGATTGACAGAAAGATAAAAATGAAGAAATGACATTGAAAATATAGATGGATTGCAATAATAAATAGACGACTCAGCAAATTGAGGAGGAAAGGCGTAGAGAAGGAGGAAAGGAGGAGAGGAGGAGGGAGGGGAGGAGGAGGAGGAGGGGGGAAGGGGAGGTGAGGAGGAGGAGGAGGAGGAGAGGAGGAGGAGGAGGAGGAGGAGGAGGAGGAGGAGGAGGGAGGAGGAGGGATACATCACGTTATAAAAAACTTTGTAAATACTGTAATGGATTGGATTTTTTTTTTCTCTCTCTCTCTCTCTCCTCTCTCTCCCCTTTTCTCTCTCTCTCTCTCTCTCTCTCTCTCTCTCTCTCTCTCTCTTTTCTCTCTCTCTCTTTCCTTAACTCAAAATTAAATAATTTCAAGATTTTTCCCCCCTCCCTTCCTCTCTCCCTTCGCTTTTTTCTCCTTCTAAAAATTTTTTCATCCCTTCCTTTTCTTTTCTTTCCCTCTATCTTTTCCCCCTCCTTCTTCCTTTCATTCCTCCTTTCTTTCCCTCCTTCCCTCCCTTCTTTTTTCCCCATCTCTTCCCTCCTCTCTTCCTTCCTTCCCTCCTCTTTCCCTCCTTCCCTCCCTTCCCCTCACTTCTTCTCTCCCCTTCCCTCCTTCCTTCCTTATAACTACAATATATTTATTTCTTTCTCCTTTCCCACTCTCCTTTTTCCTTCCTCTCCCCCGCTTTTTTTTCCTTTCTCCTCTTCCTTCTTTTTGCTCTTGTTAAAACCTCCTTCTTATCTTTTTCTTTTAAGTGATTAATTTCTTTTTTTAAAACCCCCCTTTCCTTTCTTTGCTCATGTATAAAAATTCTCTCCCCTCCTCCCCTCCTTCCTCCTCTCCTCCTCTCCTCTCCTCCTTCCTCCCCTCCTTCCCCTCCTCCTCTCCTCCTCCTCCTCCTCCTCCTCCTCCTCTCCTCCTCCTCCTCCTCCTTCCTCCTCCTTCTCTTAATCTGCGTCTGTATCTTCTCTTTCTCTCTTCCTCTTCCTCTCTTCCTCGTCATATCCCTCTTCCTCCTCCTCTTTCTCCTCTTATTTGCTTCTATATCCCTCCTCCTCCTCCTCCTCCTCCTCCTCCTCCCCCTCCTCCTCCTCCTCCACTCCTCCCCCCCCCCCTCTCTTCCCTCCCTTCACCAATGTTGTCCTGAGAAAAATCCTGCAGGAGCCTCGCTATGATATTTTTTCCTACGGAGTTTTATGACAGGGAAATTGTCTTGCCTCGGCCACGTTTTCTTCCCTTCATGTGTTTCCCATTTTCTTTATAATCCCTGACTGCCCGTTGACCACTCGGGCGGGGCGGGGACTGCGAATATATAAGTTTTATGAGACTCTAAGGGAAAAACGGAGGAACTGAAACTAGAAAGGCCTAGATTTTGCTTTTTTCGTGGGGGTTTTTGTCAGTTTTATTTTGGGAGAAGGATATGAAGGTCTAGATTTTGTTTTTTACGTCGTTTTTATTTTGGTAGGGAAATATATAAGTCTAGATTTCTTTCTTTTTTTGCAGTTTTGTTTTGGGAGAAGGATGTGAACGCCTAGGTTTTGTTTTTTACGTCGTTTTTATTTTGGTAGGGAAATATATAAGCCTAGATTTCTTTCTTTTTTTTGCAGTTTTATTTTGGTAGAAGGATATGAAGGCCTCGATTTTTATTTTTTGCGTTGTTTTCTTGCGTTTTAATTTGATAAAAAGCTATAAAGGCCTATATATATTTTTCTTTTTTGGTTTCGGTTGTTTTTCTGCGTTTTAATTTGGTAAAAAGCTATAAAGGCCTATATAATTTTTTCTTTTTGGGTTTCGGTTGTTTTTCTGCCACTTTTATTTTGGTAGAAAGCTATAAAGGCCTAGATTTTCATATTATTATTATTAAATTTTTTTGGGGCCACTATTTTATTTTAGCAGAAAACGGAAGAAGGTTGTAGTATGATTATAAGAAAATCATACTAGATATTTACTTCAACTTTTACTAATTAATTAAAAGCATTATATTTTTCTATCCCTTCTCCGTCTGTCTCCCATTTATTCCTTATTTACTTCTAATTGTCTGACTATTTCCATCTTCTTTTTCTCCTTCATAATATATTTTCACTTTTATCTATTATCTTTATTTTATTTCTCACTTTTATCACTTTTTCCCTTTCCTCCTGTGTCTTTTATCTCCTCCTCCTCTATCTCCTCCTCCTTCTCCTTGTCCTCATTCTGTATTATCGTCTCCATCGTCATTATGGTCATCTTCTTTATTATCTCCATCATCGTTTTCTTTCCCTTCCATATCGACTTCCTCCTCCTCCTCGTTCTCTTCCCTTCTCCTTTGTCTGTTATTTTACCTTTGTTTATCTTATAGTGATTTCGTCTTCGTCTTATTTATTCCTATGCTATCAAGTCTCTCTGAATGTGTCTGTCTGTCTGTCTGTCTGTCTGTCTGTCTGTCTGTCTGTCTGTCTGTCTGTCTGTCTGTCTGTCTGTCTGTCTGTCTGTCTCACACACACACACACACACACACACGTTTCCCTGTATCACCTAAGAGTCAGAAGGATTCGTATGGCTTGGCAAGGATCCCCATTTTCCCTCTCTTTTAAAGCTAACTCTTATTTCTTTGTGTACTAGAGAGAGAGAGAGAGAGAGAGAGAGAGAGAGAGAGAGAGAGAGGGGGGGCCTTCCTTATATATGTGTGGTTGTTCATATTACGGAGTGAGGAGATGGGTAAAGGGGAAGAAGGGGAGAAGGAAGGAAGGAAAGAAGGAAGAAGAGAAGGAAGAAGGAAGGAAGGGAGGGAGGAGGCAGATAGGGAATGAAGGGAAACTATTGACGGTGAACTTAAGTGGACAATATTAAACTCTCTCTCTCTCTCTCTCTCTCTCTCCCCTCTCTCTCTCTCTCTCTCCTCTCTCTCTCTCTCTCTCTCTCTCTCTCTCTCTCTCTCTCTCTCTCTCTCTCTCTCTCTGTCTCTTACTCCTCCATCTCCCTCATTAGTTTATTCACTGTACATTTTGACTTCACTCCATTCCCTGAAATTCTATCGATCTAATTTATCTAAAACTAAAACTAGCTAGTAAGAAATAATAAGAAATAAACGATCTAATATCTCTTTATACTCCTTACTATAGTTTCAGATTTCGTCTTTCCACACTGTCTTCCACCTCCTCCTCTTCCTCCTCTTCTTCCTCTTCCTTCTCCTCCTCCTCTTCCTCCTCTTTCTTCTCCAATAGTATCGCTTCAACACACATATTCCTCGCCGCTTCACCTCACTTCTCTTTCCTCTTCTCCACACTAACTCCTCACCGTCTCTTGCTTCACTTACCTCCCCTATCTTGCGTCCTAAGAAGATACAAGTGCTACAGTGAAAAAATAACAAATGTGAAGGGTGAGAGGTTGTAAATATAGCGTAGTTTATCACGCCATTTCAGCTTGTCTAAGGGGGAGGCGAGAGTTCAATGGTCAAGGATAAAAGGGATAAAAGAGCATCGGCCACCTGGTAAGCTCGAAGGATCAAAGAGGTCGCCTTGTGGTTACTTGCAGAAGGTGGTACAGTGTCCGCAAATAGTTCTGGCCCCTGTAAAGCTGTGTTATGCATAGGGAGGGTCCAGGACTTTTTGCGGACACTGTAGAAGGGATATAATGCATTGTGTTACGGTATGTAGGAACGTACTAGTATAGTCAAGATATATATCCATTGTTTCGTTAAGTTTCCAGCTCGTTTAGTGTTTGTATCTGCAGTATTCGAGGATTGTTTTGGCTATAAGTCATCTCATCTTTATGTACTTGTTTTGTATCTTCTTACAGTGTTACTTATTTTTTTCCTTTCAAAAGATAGATAAGGGAAATACGAGGTTGTACGAGTTGTTATGTTGTATCGGCAGTGTGTTCGTGTGTGCGTGTGAGCGTGCCCTGGCGGCTCATCCGTGTGTGTAGCAATATTATCTTCTTACAGTGCTACATTTTTATTTCCTTTCAAAAAATGGATATGGTAAATACGAGGTTGTACGAGTAGATATATTGTATTGGCAGTATGTTCGTGTGTTCGTGTGAGCGTGCCTGGCGGCTCATCCGTGTGTGTAACAATGCGGTGGGATGGCGTGACCCAATCTGAGCCATTCATCCTCGTTTCCCGCGGTGCCGAGCCTTCCTCTGTGTAGGTTGGCAATCGTTCAGCCCAAAGCCATAATTTCCAGTTCTATCTCAGTCCAGCGTTTGGGTGACTTTGTAACTGCGTCCTCTGTTTGTTTCTAGGTTCTCCCTGTTGTTTTGTCTCTGTTCCTATGTTGTCCTCTTTGTGTTGTCCTATGTTCCTATGTTCTCCTCTTTATATCATCCTATGTTCTCTTTGTTTCGTCTTTTGTTCCTATGTTTTCCTCTTTATATCATCCTATGTCCTCTTTGTTTCGTCTTCTGTTCCTATGTTCTCCTCTTTGTTTCGTCTTCTGTTCCTATGTTGTCCTCTTTGTTTCGTCTTATGTTCCTATGTTCTCCTCTTTGTTTCGTCTTCTGTTCCTATGTTGTCCTCTTTGTTTCGTCTTATGTTCCTATGTTGTCCTCTTTGTTTCGTCTTATGTTCCTATGTTGTCCTCTTTGTTTCGTCTATGTTCCTATGTTGTCCTCTTTGTTTCGTCTTATGTTCCTATGTTGTCCTCTTTGTTTCGTCTTATGTTCCTATGTTGTCTCTTTGTTTCGTCTTATGTTCCTATGTTGTCCTCTTTGTTTCGTCTTATGTTCCTATGTTCTCCTCTTTGTTTCGTCTTATGTTCCTATGTTCTCCTCTTTGTTTCGTCTTATGTTCCTATGTTGTCCTCTTTGTTTCGTCTTATGTTCCTATGTTGTCCTCTTTGTTTCGTCTTATGTTCCTATGTTGTCCTCTTTGTTTCGTCTTATGTTCCTATGTTCTCTTTGTTTCGTCTTCTGTTCCTATGTTGTCCTCTTTGTTTCGTCTTATGTTCCTATGTTGTCCTCTTTGTATCGTCTTCTGTTCCTATGTTCTCCTCTTTGTTTCGTCTTATGTTCCTATGTTCTCCTCTTTGTTTCGTCTTCTGTTCCTATGTTGTCCTCTTTGTTTCGTCTTATGTTCCTATTTTCTCTCTTTGTTTCGTCCTTATGTTCCTATGTTCTCCTCTTTATATCGTCTTCTGTTCCTATGTTGTCCTCTTTGTTTCGTCTTCTGTTCCTATGTTCTCCTCTTTGTTTCGTCTTATGTTCCTATGTTGTCCTCTTTGTTTCGTCTTATGTTCCTATGTTGTCCTCTTTGTTTCGTCTTCTGTTCCTATGTTGTCCTCTTTGTTTCGTCTTCTGTTCCTATGTTCTCTTTGTATCGTCTTATGTTCCTATGTTGTCCTCTTTGTTTCGTCCTCGTCAATCATTCGTAAATCTTTATATAACTACACCTGCATTGTATTCCGCGGGGTTAATGTCTTATTTAGAGGTGCAAACATAAAGTAAAGTAGCAAAAAAGGCATATATACTTCCATTTCCAGAAAATATATATATTTCATTATTAACTAGCTAAAATCCTTGAAAAAAACTACTTTTGTGGGGTATAAAGCATTAAAATGAGTAACTGTCTTTGTTATATAAGTCTCTTTAGTTAGAGCTCTCGCGTGTGTTCGGTTTTGTTATCCACCATTATGTTTCCCGTGGGCTTCGTAAGTCTCTGCTTCACTAAAGATTTCATGCGGGACGCGGAAGCTCTAGCCAAGTCAAGGCAGACGTAATGGGTGTTTCAACCTTTGTATTCTCTCCTTTGTTAGTCCGTCAAGAAATAGCAAAATGAAGGCATGGCGGGAGTTTATACAGAGGTTTATTGTTCCCTGGCTTTTCGTGTTAGCTTTCCTCCGAGTGTTGTTTTTATTCTTTATTTTCTGATTTATTATTTGCAGGGAACAGTAAAACGCGTATACATTTACATTTCTGTATTCCTATATCCAAAACTCATACTATTACCGACCAGTGTCCTGCGTGGGGGAACCCTGGGATATTTTGTCTCTCTATCCCGCTAGTAAATCATTGTTGTGGTGGTGATGTGGTCAGGTGGTGATGTGGTCAGGTGGTGATATGGTGGTGATGTGGTGGTGATGTGGTCAGGTGGTGATGTGGTCAGGTGGTGATGTGGTGGTGATGTGATGTGGTGATGTGGTGGTGATGTGGTCAGGTGGTGATATGGTGGTGATGTGGTCAGGTGGTGATGTGGTGGTGATGTGGTCAGGTGGTGATGTGGTCAGGTGGTGATGTGGTCAAATGGTGATGTGGTGGTGATGTGGTCAGGTGGTGATGTGGTGGTGATGTGGTGGTGATGTGGTCAGGTGGTGATGTGGTGGTGATGTGGTCAGGTGGTGATATGGTGGTGATGTGGTGGTGATGTGGTCAGGTGGTGAGGTGGTGATGTGGTCAGGTGGTGATGTGGTGGTGATGTGGCTAGCGTCGCCGGCTGCCTGACTATAATCAATTTTCTTTAACAAGGCAAAAATTCCATTCTATCTTAAGGTCTCATGCTTAAAATGATGCCTCTGTTTACCTGATAATAGGGTTAACTATGATAGAATACAACTGACATTAAGAAGAAACGTAGTATTCCCTTCTCCTGGCATCAAATATCAGTCAGTAAGAAGCAAGGGGCAGGATTTTTTGCCTTATTAAAAAAAATAGACTGTAGGAGCTCATTTTAGCTTGGGTTTGAATATTATCCAAGGCTTGCGGTGCTTTTAGGGTAGGCTCATTACCCTGTCAGCATTATTTTCTGTGTCTCGGGTATTACATAAGAGCACAAACTAACTGAGTGTGCGTCCCAAGGTACACTCTTAGAAAAGAAGGGTAGAAAAAGGGTGTTTGTAGTGATGAAATACTGCTACCCTTTTTCTACCCTTACAAATATACCCTTTCGGATCGACGCAAATATACCCTTTCTCAACCCTCTCGTCTAAAAAGGGTAGATAAAGGGTAGATGAAGGGTATAATCGGCAGCATCTACCCTCCAGCCTGGACATAGGGTTTAAAAAGGGTAGTGATGGTGCGATGTAACAATTCGACCCTTAACGACCCCCATTTCTGAGAGTGTAGGAACGGAGTGAAAAGGCCTGATAAACAACAACACATGAACACAACGATAGTCCATCACGCAATTTATATTCTGTCATCTCCTCCACTCACTCACTGTT
>JACEEZ010012573.1:1535000-1540000 GCA_016584305.1 Chionoecetes opilio | reverse complement strand
TTCTCAGACAGTTAGTTTCGAAAGTCACCATTTTTTTTCTTAATTTCCTTATTTTTTTAGCAAGACAGAGTAATTAAGGAAGCCTAACTTAGGGAAGTGTTGCCATCTCGGCGTTACTCCACTCCCATTTACCACTCCCTCCCCACTCCTACTTACAACTCCACTCCCTACAGCCACTCCACCTCAACTCACCACTTATACTACCCCTTATCATCCCCTGGACACATCACCACAGCCACTCCACCTCAACTCACCACTTATACTACCCCTTATCATCCCCCATGGACACATCACCACAGCCACTCCACCTCAACTCACCACTTATACTACCCCTTATCATCCCCTGGACACATCACCACAGCCACTCCACCTCAACTCACCACTTATACTACCCTTTATCATCCCCCATGGACACATCACCACAGCCACTCCACCTCAATTCACCACTTATACTACCCCTTATCATCCCCTGGACACATCACCACACACTCTAGACTCATTGCCACTCCTCACCACCTTCACTAAACAATACTATGAACTTAACGAAGATAAACCCTGAAATTTGTATTGGTAACAGCATCTCCTTCCTTAACCCCTTCACGCCCAGATCTTTCCTTTGCTATATAAAATCGTCTGTTGTTAGCCATAAAACTACGAAAAGTCACTAAATATACCAAATTAGTTAGTGGACAAGGATACTAAACAGGTCATATCTATAAAAGATTGCTTATAGTCACTAAAAGTTGTCTAATGGCATCCAAATTACAATGGAAATTACGTTCTGGGTCTCAAGGGGTTAAAATGTCTGTCTTATGTTCTTTGTCTTAAGTTAATGGCATTTCCACCAACGACAAAAGTATTTTCCCTCCCACACCGTTGTGCAGGGCTCAGGGCACCACCAGGGGGCTCTTCTGTGCATCTGCGTGGTATTAGCATGGGCAGAGTGTGCATTACAGCAGTTACGGACACCTGCATGCTGCCAAGACGCCCGGAACACAGCATTCTTGGGCCACCTTGTCTCATAAAAACATAAGAACATAAGAAAATAAGGAAGCTACGTCACCCCTCTTGTTTTCATAAGATGCTCGTACGTGGCTGATAGTTACTTAACCCCTTGAGGCCCAGAACGTCATTTTCATTGTAACTTGACTACCATTAGACGATTTTTAATGAATATAAGCAATGTTTTATAGATATGACCTGTTTAGTATCCTTATCCACTAACTAATTTGGTTTATTTAGGTACTTTTTGTAATTTTATGGCTGACAACAGACGATTTTATATAGCAAAGGAAAGATCTGGGCGTGAAGGGGTTAAATGATTACTTTTTTTCATCCATCTAAGTATTAATATTATTCTATTTAGATTACTTTACTTATTGTTATTACTCTTATATATTACTTTTTGATTACTTTACTTTTTTTTTTTACTCTTTTCTAGTACTTTTTTATTGCTTTTATTTATTATTACTATTAGATTATTAGATTATTTTGTGCGTTTGTGTGTGATAGGATGGACCCCCCCCCCGTAAGTAATTTTGTGTAGGAGCATTTTTATTAATCTGAATTATTTTTGCTGTTAGGTACCTATTACTTACTTAGCGATACGTAATCTAGTCGCTAATCATAATCTCACCGGGCGATCTAAAGTTGGAACAAGTTGGCAAAATTACCTGAAGCATTTGAGAAACATTATTTTTACTCCTCACTTACTTCTATTATCAGTCCCTTTCATCTCTGTGTTGTAGTTTATAGTTTCATTAATTTTCTCCTTCTGCAATCCAGTATATTCCTCTTTTCAATATTCTCCCTCCTTCCTTCCTTCCTCCCTTTTTCCCTCCCTTCTCTCCACCCATCCCATTTCCCTCTGCAGACCCAGCTATCCTTTCCTTATTTCCCTCCCTTGCCCTCCCTTCCAGACTCCCATTATTTCCTTATTTCCTTTCCTTCCTTTCTTTCCTTTCCCTTCATGTACCGTCCTCAGCCCTCCTCTCCCTACCTCTGCCGCCGTCCCGTCTTCCCGCCCTCTGCCGCTGACTAATACCGCACATTCCTGCTCAGTGAAACATCCAAGTCAGTGCTAAAAGGCAGTCCAGCTGGCGCCAGGCGGGAGACAGTACGCCGGCAGACAGGGAAAATAGGGAGGCAGAAAGCGAGACAGAGAGGCAGACAGTACATCGGGCAGATAGAAGGGAAACAGGGAAGCAAAAACTGGGACAGGCAAAGGGAAATAGAAGGAAACGGAAGCAGAAAGTGAGGGCGTGACAGACAGACAGTGAGAGACAGACAGTACACGACGGGAAGACAAGACAGGCAGAAAGCGAGACTGACAGGACAGCGGGACAGGTAGGTATAGTGAAACAGACAGGCAGAAAGTGAAATAGGTGGAAGTTTAGATAGAGAAGGGCGAACAAAGTGAAACAGGCAGGCAGTAATTAAGACAGACAGGCAGAGAGCGAATAGCCGACAAGACAATGAGACGGACAGGCAAACAGTGAGTCAGGTAAACAAGGAGGTAAACAAAGGAAGAAACGAGCGAACCCAACAAATGAATGATTGACGGAAGAGGAAAGGCCATTAAACACAGGGAAATAGAGACAGACAGACAGACAGACAGGCAGGATAGTCAGTAAATTACATATAAAAGAGACAGAGACAGACAGAAAGACAGAAACAGGAACTACCTCGTGTAGGTCTCGCGGCCTCTTGCAGCTTCCTTATTTTCTTATGTTCTTATGTTCTTATAATTGAGATAGAGACAGACAGAGAGGGAGAGTAGTCAGTAAATTACATATAAAAGAGAGAGACAAACAGAGAGGCAGGGATAGTCGGTAAATTACATGATATAAGTGTTAACCCCTTGAGACCCAGAACGGAATTTCCATTGTAATTTGGGTACCATTAGACGATTTTTAGTGACTATAAGCAATGTTTTATAGATATGACCTGTTTAGTAGCCTTGTCGACTAACTAATTTGGTATATTCTGTTACTTTTTGTAATTTTAGGCTCAACAACAGACGATTTTTTATAGCAAAGGAAAGATCTTTGCGTGAAGGGGTTTAATAAGATATGCAAGCAGACTAGAGAGATAGATATAGATACGCTGGCTAGCAAGAAGGAAGACAAGAATCTGATGTGGATGTGGGAAGGAAGACAATAATCTGATGTGGATGTGGGAAGGAAGACAATAATCTGATGTGGATGTGGGAAAGAAGACAAGAATCTGATGTGGATGTGGGAAGGAAGACAATAATCTGATGTGGATGTGGGAAGGAAGACAATAATCTGATGTGGATGTGGGAAGGAAGACAATAATCTGATGTGGATGTGGGAAGGAAGGCAAGAATCTGATGTGGATGTGAGAAGGAAGGCAAGAATCTGATGTGGATGTGGGAAGGAAGACAATAATCTGATGTGGATGTGGGAAGGAAGGCAAGAATCTGATGTGGATGTGGGAAGGAAGGCAAGAATCTGATGTGGATGTGGGAAGGAAGACAATAATCTGATGTGGATGTGGGAAGGAAGGCAAGAATCTGATGTGGATGTGGGAAGGAAGACAATAATCTGATGTGGATGTGGGAAGGAAGACAATAATCTGATGTGGATGTGGGAAGGAAGACAATAATCTGATGTGGATGTGGGAAGGAAGACAATAATCTGATGTGGATGTGAGTGTGTAATGGAAGGAAAGTTGTAGGAACAGAATCCGGAGTCCATCGATTTTTTTGTCGACTGTTTTTCATGTTGATGTATCTTGGCCACGGTCTGGTACGAATGAAAATAATGTCGGTACTTTAGAACTACGCACGTCTCGTTTATCATAATGGATTTCTCGTCGTGCAGTTGGCAAAGAGTAGAGCTCAGGAACCTCAAAGATACTAGAAGCGACTATAGTCTATTTTTTTTAACGAGGCGAAAATCCCATTCTATTTTGAGGTCTCATGCTTAAAATGATACCTATGTTTACCTGATAATATGGTTAAGTATGATATAATACAACTGAAATTAAGAAGAACCGTAGTATTCCCTTCTCCTGGCATCAAATATCAGTCAGTAAGCAGCAAGGGGTTAGGATTTTTCACCTCGTTAAAAAAAAACCAGAGTATAGGAGGGAGGAACTCGAACGTTTACAAGAGTCACTCAAAATCCTTCCTTTTCGTATATATCCAGGAAACGTCTCAGTCACGTCAGCGAGCCACAAAAAAACGTTTCCTGGAAGTGACAACGTATGCAGTAAAAATCTTGACACCGACAATCAAACGTATCAGAAACACACATTTCACACAGCAACGTCTTCCTTCTGCAGTAGGTGAGGATGAAACGTTTGGCTCAGGAGAAAAACTTCCCTTAGCAAACATGGGTGGTACGTGAGGAGTGTGGGTGAGGAAGAGCGGGCGTGGTGGCGTGGGGGCGTTGGTGTGTGTGGGCGCGCATGGATAGAGGAGGAGGGTAAACGAGGGCGCGCGTGTGTGTGTGTGTGTGTGTGTGTGTGTGTGTGTGTGTGTGTGTGTGTGTGTGTGTGTGTGTGTGTGTGTGTGTGTGTGTGTGTGTGTGTGTGTTTTTAGGGGGAGGGAAAATGGTAGGGGGAGAATCTCAATGAAGAGAAGTGAAGCTCTGGCGCCATCCATCTCTGCCTGGTTCCTGATACTCACTGCAGGCCCCTACCACTACCTATAGGGCCCCCTGGTGCTCGTTGCGGGGCCCAGGTGCCTCTACAGTGCCCCTGGGCCATGAAGGGGGTCACGCATGGGCCCCCGTCGCCGGCATGTATAGATAGCAGTGTAGAGAAGGGAAGATGTATTACCCTCGCCTCCCCTTCTCCCTCCCAGGTCGTTTTACAAAGTATGATACATTATCTACTCTTCTTCAGGGCTTTTAGTTGGGTGTATTAAATCATTGCGTTCTCTTAATCCTGTCACGCTTTTAGTATCATTGTTAGTAGTAGTAGTAGTAGTAGTAGTAGTAGTAGTAGTAGTAGTAGTAGTAGTAGTAGTAGTA
>JACEEZ010012573.1:1517500-1527500 GCA_016584305.1 Chionoecetes opilio | reverse complement strand
CCTTTCACTCCTGTCCTCTCACTTTACTATTCCTCTTTTTCTTCTACTCTGTCTCGCCTTCCATCTATCCCACTCTTCTTCGCACGCATTAGTGAGAGGCGTTGCTATAAGAGACTAGCTTTAATTTTTGATAATGTACCTGGGATTGCTACCCCCACCCACCCACCACTTTACCCCCACCTCCCCTACTATCATGGGTGGGAGAAGGGGGCTTGGTGGTGAGGGTGGTGGAGGTGGGAGTGGTGTGTTGTGTTGTGCTTGTGCAGTTAATTATATAGTAAGTAATGATACACTTCCCACACCACACCACCCCAACCACCCCAACCACCACTACCACAACCACCCAACCACCCCAACCACCACAACCACCACAACCACCCCAACCACCACAACCACCACAACCATCACAACCACAACAACCACCCCAACCACCCCAACCACCCCAACCACCACAACCACCTCGCCTTGCTCCCATCACCTTCGTCGCCTCCGTCTGCGTCCCCGTGCGCCCTGCGTCGACGTGGCCGCGAGTCGTCATAATAATATTTCTGCATTATGCTGCCAGAACCATTAGCATAATTGATAACTTCAGACTGTGACGTGGTGTGGCTGTGTAGGAGGGAGGGAGGAGGGGGGGAGAGGGGATGGAAATAAGAGAGGGTCTGCTAGAATATGGAGTGGTACGTGTGGGGAGGAATTATTGTGGTAGAGTGAGTTGGAATAACTTTGTCTCAGAATGAAGCTGAGGCGGGAGAGTGATCGTGATTGGGCGGTTTTTGGGCGGGAAAGGCTGGGCGGCCACGCTGGTTAACCCTTCACGCTCAGATCTTTCCTTGGCTACATAAAATCGTCTGTTGTTAGCCATGAAATTACGAAAAGTAACTAAATATACCAAACTAGCTAGTGGACAAGGATACTAAATAGGTTATATCTATAGAATATTGCTTCTATTCATAAAAATCGTCTTATGGTACACTCTCAGAAATAGGGGGTACATTAAGGGTAGAATTGTTACATCGCACCATCTCTACCCTTTTTAAACCCTATGTCCAGGCTGGAGGGTATATGCTGCCGATTATACCCTTCATCTACCCTTTATCTACCCTTTTTAGACGAGAGGGTTGGAAAAGGGTATATTTGCGTCGATCCGAAAGGGTATATTTGTAAGGGTAGAAAAAGGGTAGCAGTATTTCATTACTACAAACACCCTTTTCCTACCCTTTTCCTACCCTTTTTTTCCAAGAGTGTATACCCAAAGTACAATGGAAATAACGTTCTGGGCCTCAAGGGGTTAATTAAGGGAGTGAATCGAATAAGTGACGAGGTGGCTTGAGCTGTTGCAAGAGTGGAGAGAGACGTCGCTAATTTGACCTAAGAGTGGAGAGAGACGTCGCTAATTTGACCTGTTAGTGAAGGCCGCTGATGAAACGTAGACTACCTGAACCAGACTAGACGGTAAGCAGGTCAGAGGTCGTCGTGTCGTGCCTCTACCTGTGACCTTCCAGCTATGACCTTCCAGCTACGACCTTCAGCACTCGTGTCTAAGTCCTGACCTGGGATAATGTAATACCTTTATATGAGTGTTCGTGTTGGTTCATGTCTCCGGTAGTGTTATAGCAGGGCCGCGGGGGTTAAAGACTAACAGGGCGATGTGTTGGCTGGAATGCTTTAAAGGGACCGCTGGGACTGGACTGGACTCGTCACGCAGCGGCCAGCCATGGGAACCGCGCGCCGCTAAACTCAACTTCATCTCTTCATCAAGAAAAAAAAAATAGAGTACAGTTGAAAAGAAATAGAGTAGTAGAGTAGTAGAATAGTAGTAGTAGTAGAATAGTAGAGTAATAATAAGGCAGAGTAATAGAGATATAGAGAGTAATAGAGAATGAGTAGTAATAGTAGTAGAATTTTGAAATAGTAGTTGAAAAGAAGTAGAGTAGTAGAATAGTAGTAGTAGTAGAATAATAGAGTAATAATAAGCAGAGTAATAGAGATAAGAGAGTATAGAGAATATGTAATAGTAGTAGAATTTTGAAATAGTATTGAAAAGAAGTAGAGTAGTAGAATAGTATAGTAAGTATAGAATAGGGGGTAATAATAAGTCAGAGTAATAGAGATATAGAGAGTAATAGAGAATAAGTAGTAATAGTAGTAGAATTTTGAAATAGTAGTTGAAAAGAAGTAGAGTAGTAGAATAGTAGTAGTAGTAGAATAATAGAGTAATAATAAGTCAGAGTAATAGAGATATAGAGAGTAATAGAGAATAAGTAGTAATAGTAGTAGAATTTTGAAATAGTAGTTGAAAAGAAATAGAGTAGTAGAGTAGTAGAATAGTAGTAGTAGTAGAATAGTAGAGTAATAATAAGTCAGAGTAATAGAGATATAGAGAGTAATAGAGAATAAGTAGTAATAGTAGTAGAATTTTGGAATAGTACAGTTAAGAAAAAAAAAGGTTTCCTGCTAAGCGTTAAAAAATCACTGTTATGTTGTCCACCAGTTTTGATTTCCTTTATATCGTCCCTTACTTTTCTAACGCTGTAAGGCAACACAGGACATTATAAAAGACTCCATTATAAGCGTAAAATTCCCTAAAAGCTTAAAATTCTCTTATTCCCTTTTATTTCTAACACTGTAAAATTCCTTAACGCTTAACATTCCCTTTATTTTTACACGGTTAGGCAACACAGGACTTATAAAAGACTCCATTATAAGCGTACAATTCCCTAAAAGCTTAAAAATCCCTTATTCCCTTTATTTCTAACACTGTAAAATTCACTTAACGCTTCAAATTCCCTTTATTTTTACACGGTTAGGCAACACAGGACTTATAAAAGACTCCATTATAAGCGTAACATTCCCTAAAAGCTTAAAATTCTCTTATTCCCTTTTATTTCTAACGCTGTAAAATTTCCTTAACGGTTAAAATTCCCTTTATCTTTACACGGTTAGGCAACACAGGACCGACAGGACTTATAAAAGACTCCATTATAAGCGTACAATTCCCCAAAAGCTTAAAATTCCCTTATTTCCCTTTATTTCTAACACTGTAAAATTCCCTTAACGCTTAACATTCCCTTTATTTTTACACGGTTAGGCAACACAGGACTTATAAAAGACTCCATTATAAGCGTAAAATTCCCTAAAAGCTTAAAATTCTCTTATTCCCTTTTATTTCTAACGCTGTAAAATTTCCTTAACGCTTCAAATTCCCTTTATTTTTACACGGTTAGGCAACACAGAACTTATAAAAGACTCCATTATGAACGTAAAATTGAAGTTGACTCGACAGAAACAATCCTGAAGACTCCCGGTATCACACACGGACCAGACGCGTGAATCCCCGCATACGTTATTGACTCCAGAATAATATCTTCTTCTCTCCTCCTCCTCCTGCTCTTCCTACATCTTTTCTCTTACCAGGTGTGTTGAAAAAGTTTTAGCGGTGACCATTTCATTTTTTATATGAATAATTAAATATGACAAGGAAGAGAAATGAAAGAAATAGAGATAGGTTGATATTGAGACTTAAAAATAATGCAAGGGAAAAGATGTCTATACGTATCTATATTGACCAAGTTTGTTTCCCTTTAATTATGGCAACTTTCGCTATACACACCTTTGTTGTAGTTTCCGGACATTTATATAGGCATTTATATGTGATAGTCTACTGTATGTGCGTTGATGTGTGTGGGTGTGGGTGTGGGTGTGGGATGTGTGTTGTGGGTTTGGGTAGTGGTTGTTGTGTTGTGTTGTGTCTTGTGTGGTGTGGTCCGTGCTTTGGGTGTGTTTGGCTTGGCTTGTGGGTGTGCTCGTGCTTTGGCGTGTTGTGTGTCGTTTCGTCAGTGTGTGCGTGTGTAGTTTGTTTTTGTGTGTGTGTGTTGTGTTGTGTTTGTGTTTTGTGCTGTGTGTGTTTGTTCCGTGTGTGTTGACGCCGTACCATGAAGACTTTAATGTTCCCCCAAAACAGTTTTAAATTTGGTAAATCGAAAGCGAATTGAGTTTTGCTAATCAGATTATTGTGTTGCCTTGATCCTCCTTTCTCGTTCTTTCCCTCCCTCCCTCCTTCCCTCCTTCCCTCCCTCTCCCTCCTTAATTCCCTCCCTCCCTCCTTTATCCCGTCTTTCTTCTTCCGCTTTCCTTCACTCCCTCCCTCCCTCCACCGCTTCTCGTCTCTCCATTATACTTTATTTTTCATCGGTGTATTTTTCCAGTTTACATTCCGCCAATTTTTCCTGTCCTGTCTGTCCCTTTTGTCCTCCTTTCCCTTCTCTTACCCTCCCCTTCCCTTCCCTTCTTCCCTTCCCTTCCCTTCCCTTCCCTTTCTTCCCTTCCCTTCCTCCCTTCCCTCCCTTCCCTTCCCTCCCCTTCCCCTCCCTTCCCTCCCCTCCCCTTTCCCTTCCCTTTCCCTTCCCTCCCTTCCCTTCCCTTCCCTCCCCTTCTCTCCCCTTCCCTTCCCTTCCCTCCCTTCCCTCAAGCATAAAGCAGGCTGACTCACGCCCACCCGCCCGCCCGCCCGCCTGCCTGCCTGCCGCCCGGGAGTATAACAAGGCTGGCTGGCTGACGTTCTCCCGCCACTAAATCAGTGTAATAAGCCGCCTTGGCCCGCCGGGAGGAAGGGTGAGGGCCTTAAGGGAGGATTCCTTAAACAAACCACCCCCCTTCGCCTCCCTTCCCCTTACCCTCAACTTCGCCTCCTGTATTCACATCCCCACACCCCCTCATTTCTCAGTGTAGGTAGAACCTGATACCCATTGTCCTTGGTGTCTTATATGACTTGGGACGCAATGCATCTTTGTGGATCAATGACTTCATTAACAATCGCTTCAGGTACCATTTGACCTGCACCCATATTTTTGTTTCCCGGTTACCATGTCAAATGGGTACTGAATCGATTGTTAATGAAGGCATTTGATCCACAAGCATTTGCGTCCCACAAGTCCATATTAAGAAACAAGCACAAATTGGGTATCGTCTCCGTACACTGGCCTACCCGTACACTAGTCAAGTTGGCCTTGACAAACCATCATCAAGCGTTTCCTCCTCAAAACCGACTTGATCGCGCGTTTTATATCGATAAAATTGTCGTCCACAGAGCGAAAGAGAGAGAGAGAGAGAGAGAGAGAGAGAGAAGAGAAGAGAGAAGAGAGAGGAGAAGAGAGGAGAGAGAGAGAGAGAGAGAGAGAATAAGAAGATAATAGCAAAGAAGTATGGGAAGAAGGAAATCGGAGAGTAAGATATATGAGAGAGATGAGAGTGGAGAGAGGGAGAGGAAAAAAAGAGAATGGAGATATAATAATAAATAGACACTGAGAGAAAGAGAGTAGCTAGAGAGAGAGAAAAACACATTTCTAATACAGGACGGTAAGTAGGAAGAACATTTTCCTAAAGCGCGCACCACATTCCATTCTTAATCCTTTAATTCCTCTCGCCCTCCCTCTCTCATCTCTCGCCTCTCTCTCTCTCTCTCTCTCTCTCTCTCTCTCGTCCACTCTCTCTGTCCTCACTCTCTATCTCCCTCTCAAACCCCGCTCCATCCTCCATCCCTGCTCTCTCTCCAGTTCATCTCTCTCTGTCCTCCTTCCAACACACCACGACACACACAAAACCACACACACACACACCAACACACACACACACACACACACACACACATGAAAATGATGATGATGATGAAAATGCCATTAATATAAAATGCAGTAATAATGATACTTAATGATGATACTAAAACAATGGTAATAATCATAGAGAAAATGATTAACGTAATGAAATAAGGTCCGCATAATGATAATTAACAGTTTTACAGTAATAACTAGGGGGGGGCACTCATAGAGCGTAAATTACCTCCCGCCCAGGCAATGGAATTAATTGTTGCCATTTGGCAACAGTTGTGATTCGAATTTCATCCAAAATTAAATCCGTTCTTCCTTTACCGAAATAGACTTGGTAAACCAAAAAGGGGGTTTTTTTTTTTTGTTGGGAAAAATCCAATCTTATTCGTACTTTTCAAGAATTTCTGTACACTAACAAACAAACAAACAAACAGATCGGGGTGAAAACATAACCTCCCTCAACTTCGTTGGCGTGAGGTAATATAATGAATGGTAAACTATAAGCAATAGTGATAGTAATGATGATAATAATATAACACAAGAAAGTCAAAGATAATATGAAATGGCTAATGATACGAATATTAATAATGAAAACCGATATGAATATACTATTAGTATGATGATGATAAATACTGATAAAAATATAATAAAATAATGATAATAATAATAATGTGATAATAATATAATAATATTACTACTACTAAATAATAAACAATAAAAAACCCCAAAATAGTCCATTAATGAGAGAAGAGTCATTTGATATTTAATTATGAACGATGATATAATAACAATGATAATACAACATATAAAAGGTACTAAAATTATAGAAAAGTGACATTTATAATTGAATCCTTATATTCCTGCTAAGTATTATGTGTGTGTGTGTGTGTGTGTGTGTGTGTGGTGTGGTGTGTGTGTTCATCTACGTATTGTATTTTACAGGGCCCTGAGCTACACTCGTATGGCCCCGTCTCCATATCTACATTTTTTATCATTCATCCTTAGTGCTTACTGTTGGCCGAAGCCAACCACCCCGGGAGGTGGGCCCCCAATCAGTTCTAGGAATAAATTTTCAAGCAGATCTGTCGCCCAAAAAATATTGTCCAATGATGTAAATATTTTGTTAAATACAGCATAATTTGAATGAACCATTTGTTTCCTAAATAGTATTTGGGCATCTGAACACGAATCTGAATTAGTTTTTAATTTTTAAATTCTAGTTTTCGGATTATTCAGGAATATGAAGTATGACATTGTGAATTGGGAGAAATAGGAACTTTTAATCATTTGTAACTGAAACTAATTTGAGATTCTGTTTAGCATGCCCGAACATGCAAAGATTCATTTTCAAGCAAATCTGTCCACCCAATTTTTTGCCAATTATGCATGGTTTTTTAAAATACGCATAGATTTTTGCTTGGAAATTGGTTTTAATAGTTTTTGGGCAGCTGAACACGAATCGGGAATAAGTTTTTCAGTTTCAAATTCTAATTTGTATATTTGTAGGAATAATGAAGTATGTATTTTTTGAATTAGGCTGAATAGGAAACTTTTTATTCATTGTAACTAAAAACTTATTCCAGATTCGTTTTCAGGCAGCCCAATACTGCTAGGATAAATTTTCAAGCAAATCTGTCGCCCAAAAAATTGCCAATTATGTAATATATTTTTAAATACGCTAGATTTGCATAAAAATTTGTTACCTAAATAGTATTTGGGCATGCGAGACGAATCTGGAATTAGTTTTTTCAGCTTCAAATTCTAATTTCGGATTTTTTAAGGAATTATGATTGTTGTTTAATGAATTGCTGAAATAGGGCATTTTAATCATTGTAAATGAAACCAAATTTGAGATTCGTGTTCAGCCTCCAAACACTTCTAAGAACTACAAAATTTTTCAAGCAATCTGTCACACAAAAATATTGCCAAGTAAAATGCACTATTTTCTTTAAATACGCATAGATCCCTACTTGAAAATTTGTTCCTAATAGTTTTACGTGCATGCTGAACACGAATCTGAACTTAGCTTTCCAAGTTTCAAATATATTTATGGATTTTTTTTAAATGAATATAAGTATGTCATTGTTAATTCGCTGAACTAGTGTTTTAATCGTTGTAGCTGAAAACTAATTCCAGATTTCGTGTTCAGCCCTGCCCGAACACTTATAGTAACTAATTTTTCAAGCAAATCAGTCACCACAAAAAATATTGCCAATTAATGTCACTATTTTCTTAAATAAGCAGGATTCTACTTGAAAAATTTGTTCCTAATAGTAATCACTTGTGCAATTCTGAAACACGATCTGGAATTCTTTCAGTTTCAATTATATTTATGGATTTTTTAAGGAATATAAGGTATGTCATTGTTCGTTCGCTGAAATAGGTACTTCTTTTCTATCATTTTAGCTGAAACTAATTCCAGATTCGAGTTCAGCATGCCAGAACACTTCTAGGACAATTTTCAACATCATCTTCAGATCAAAAAAATATTGCCGTGATTATGCACTATCTTTTTAAATACGCATAGATCTACTTGAAATTTGCTTCGTAATAGTTTACGTGCATTGCTGAACACGAATCTGAATTAGCTAATTCAGTTTCCAATTATATTTATTGATTTTTAAGGATATAAGTATGTCCTTGTTAATTCGCTGAAAATAGGGACGTTTTAATCGTGTAGCTGAAACTATTCCAGATTCGTATTCAACATGCCCGAACACTTCCTAGGACTATTTTCCAGCAACCTGTCAACCCCAAAAGAACCAAAAATATTGCCATTATGCACTATTTTCTTAAATACGCATAGATCTACTGAAAATTTGTTCCTAATAGTTTTTGCAGGCCATGCTTGAACACGAATCTGTAATTAGTTTTTTAGTTCAAATTCTAATATTGATTTTTTAAAGATATGAAGTATGTCCTTGTGTGAAATTGGCTGAAATAGGGACTTATTTACGCATTGTAACTGAAAACAATTCCAGATTCGTTTTCAGCATGCCCGAAACACTGCTAGCTATTAATTTTCATCACGCAAAATCTGTCACCCAAAAAATATTGACAATTATGTATATATTTTTAAATACACATGATTTGCATAAAATTTTGTTTCCTAATAGTATTTTTGGCATGGCTGAACACGAGCTGGAATAGTTTTCATTCCAATTCTAATTTTTCGGATTTGTTAATGGAATATGAAGTATTACTTGTGAATTGGCTTGAATAGTTACTTTTAATCATTGTAACTGAAAACCTAATTCGAGATTCCTGTTCAGCATGCACGACAATGCAAGGAAATTAATTTTCAAGCAATCTGTCACAACTAAAATATTGCCAATTGTTCAAGGTTTTTTTTTTTAAATACGCATATATTGCTTTTGAATTTGTTCCTAAGTTTTTGGGCATGCTGAACACGACTCTGGACATTATTTTTCAGTTTCAAATTATAATTTGATTTTTAAGGATTGAATTATGTCATTTTGAATTTGGCTGAAATAGGTACTTTTTAATCATTGTAACTGGAAAACTATTCAGATTCGTTTCAGCATGCCCGACCACTGCTAGTAATTAATTTTCAAGCAATCTGTCCCCCAAAAATATTGCCAATTGGTTGTAAATATTTTTTTGATACGCATAGATTGCATGACATTTGTTCCTATGTATTTGGGGCATGCTGAACACGAATCTGGAATTATTTTCAGTTTCCAATTCTAGTTTCGGATTTTTTAAGGAAATGATGAAAGTATGTTTATTGTGATTGGCTGAAATAGGGCATTTAATCATTGTAATTGCAACTAATTCGAGATCGTGTTCAGCTGCCCGAACAGCGCAAGGAAATAATTTTTCAAGCAATCTGTTTTACAGTAAAAATATTGCCAATTATGTCAATGTTTTCTAATTAACGCATAGATTTGCTTAAAATTTGTTCCAATATTTTTGGGCATGCTGCACACGATTGGAATTAGTTTTCAGTTTCAAATTCTAATTTCGCGGATTTTCTTAAGGACTATGAAGCATGTCATTTTGAATTGGCTGAAAAATAGGGACTTTTAATCATTGTAACTGAAACAGATTCCGAGATTCGTTTCAGCATGCCCGAACACTGCTAGATATTCATTTTCAAGCAAATCTGTCCCCCAAAAAATATTGCATTATGTATCTTTTTTTAAATACGCATATATGTGCATGAAAATTTGTTCCTAATTCGTATTTGGCAATGCGGCACACGAATCTGGAATTAGTTTTTTTTTTTTAATTTGAAATTCTAATTTCGGATTTGGTTTAAGGAATTGAGTTATGTTATTGTGACTTGGCTGATAATAGGGCATTTTTAATCAGTGTAAAATGAAAATGAATTTGAGATTCTGTTCAGTCATGCCCGAACAGTGCTAGGAATT
>JACEEZ010012573.1:1510000-1512500 GCA_016584305.1 Chionoecetes opilio | reverse complement strand
TGCTGAACACTAATCTAGAATCAGTTTTCAGTTACAATGATTAGAAGTCCCTATTTCAGCCAATTCACAATGACATGATACTTCCAGATATTCCTTAAAAACCACAATATAGACAACACTTTACTACAAGAGATAAATATATGATACGAATAGTTATAGTAGTATACTAGTTATAGAGAGGTATAGTTACAGTAATAGTAGGCATTGCTAGATTAATCATTACTTCAATACTTGATTTTCAACCAAGAACGAGGACATTTTTGGCGACAGCTCCACTAGTAATAGATGAAAAGGGAGAATAAAGGGTGCGGTATTTCATTTAAGGACATCACATTTTTAGCTCGTCCCAAAACACTGTAAAACTGCACTTCCATACAATACATGAACATTGGCTACGTAACCTGACCGAACTGTTCAAACTATTGTAGTATTTACTCCCTGAATGCAGAAACACGGGTAAAAACTGATTAAATGTACCTATATACCTATGTACCTATATACCTATGTACCTATATACCTATGTACCTATATAATGGGTACTGCAATTATGATCACGAACTGGAACTGTCGCCGAAGATTGGAACACACGCCGACATGAAGAAAAAAATGTCTTATCCCTTCTGATATATCCCTTCCATTTTCACCATACCACTTGCTTTCGTCTCTTCTCTCTGTCTCAACCACCCCTTTCCCCTCCCTTCTCTACCCTTTCCCCTCTCTTCCCCTCACCCCTCACTCTAGTATTGTGTCCCGAGTGCTTGGTGGTATGCCTCGTCGCCTCACCCAACCTCACCCAATCAAAATAGAATATGAATGACCCACACCTTGTCTCTCACACTCCTGAAGTACAGACAGGGAGAGTAGACAGATGGATAGGGGATGAGAAAAAAGGGACGGGAATTCATACAGGGATAAGGGGCACGGGGTAAGGGTTTTAAAGGGAGAGGGTAAGGGTTAGGGTTTTCAGGGAAGGGTAGGAGTTGTTAAGAGGGAGGGAAGGAAGGAGTTAGAGGCCTTTGTGTGGGTGCCGCGGTAACTTTGTGCATACGGGATTAATTTGAGACGTGATTGAATTTAACAAGTCCTGATAGTGCATCGTTAAGATATCGACTTCTTTTTTTTTTTTTTCTCTCTCTCTCTCTCTCTCTCTCTCTCTCTCTCTCTCTCTCTCTCTCTCTCTCTCTCTCTCCTCTCTCTCTCTCTCTCTCCTCTCTCTCTCTCTCTCTCTCTCTCTCTCTCTCTCTCTCTCTCTCTCTTCTCTCTCTTTCTCTCCTCTCTCGTCTCTCTCTCTCTCTCTCTCTCTCTCTCTCTCTCTCTCTCTCTCTCTCTCTCTCTCTCTCTCTCTCTCTCTCTCTCTCTCTCTCTCTCTCTCTCTTCTTTCTCTCTCTCTTCTCTCTCTCTCTCTCTCTCTCTCTCTCTCTCTCTCTCTCTCTCACACTTTTCACTTTTTTCTATCTGTTATCTGCATTCTGTTTAATATAAGTGTGTTTCTTTTTCTAATTTGTATTTTCTAAGTGGTTTTTTTTACTAGTGTTTACGTGGTTGTCGTTTTTTTTTACTAGTATTTACGTGGTTGTCGTTTTTAACCCTTGTCGTCGTGTTTTGGGCTGCATTTCTAACCCCTTGTCGTTCTTACCTTGCAGGGGACCACGAGGTGATGCGATTTATGGGCAACGACACAGGAGAGCAGGACTTCAAGCTGGTTCTACACGACACATACGGCTCGTTATTGGTTGGCGGCAGGTACGTGTGTGTGTGTGTGTGCGTGTGTGTGTGTGTGTGTGCGTGTGTGTGTGTGTGTGTGTGTGTGTGTGTGTGTGTAGGGGGGGAGGGGTACCAGGTGTGTATGGAAGCAGATGAAGTGATTGAAATATGGCATGTTGAGGGAGAGGGGAGATAAGTGTCGTTTTCTTAGGGAGTTGCAAGAGTGAATGCGAGTGAGACAAAGGAACAGATGAGACGCTGCAAGGATAACAAAGAGGATTTATGGGTTGTGTGAGAGAGAGAGAGAGAGAGAGAGAGAGAGAGAGAGAGAGAGAGAGAGAGAGAGAGAGAGAGAGAAAAAAAAAACAGATACTCAGAGAGAGAGAGAGAGAGAGAGAGAGAGAGAGAGAGAGAGAGAGAGAGAGAGAGAGAGAGAGAGAGAGAGAGAGAGAGACTACTTGAAAGAGTCTTGAAGTGAATGGATAAACTAATAATAGTAATAATAAGAGGTAAAAATAAGACTTGAAAAGAATACTTCTACTCATTAACATAAACATCAAAGAATAGGGGAAGAAAGAACATAGTTAATTGATAAAAGAAAACATTAATAAAAAGAAATACGTCAATGTGTTACACTGAACGATAGAGAATGGAATTGCATGAACTGTTCCATTGTAAGAAGATTAGTTTTTATGGCAATTTTATGAAACTCGCCAAAAACAAAAACAAAACAAATGCACCAATAAAAACTGACAATTGAAAATGAAGCTTGTTGTTGCAATTTTTGTTAGTTTGG
>JACEEZ010012573.1:1497500-1507500 GCA_016584305.1 Chionoecetes opilio | reverse complement strand
GTGTGTTGCTTGTGCTCATCCCGTTGCTTGCTTTCCTGTTCTTTATGGGGCGATGAGTTGCCTGATGATGCCCGCCAGACCAGCATTGCGAGTACCTAAGCTCCTCTTATCGGCAATCATGTCGTTGTTTACCTTGGCATAGTGGTAGTAGTAGTGGTAGGAGAAGGAAGAGGAGAAGGATAAGAATGAGGTATGGTAGGGGTTGTATTAGTAGTAGTAATAGTGGTAGTAGTAGTAGTAGTAGTAGTAGTAGTAGTAGTAGTAGTAGTAGGAGTGGTAGTAATAGTAGGAGTGGTAGTAGTAGTAGTAGTAGTAGTAGTAGTAGTAGTAGTAGTAGTAAGGAGTGGTAGTAATAGTAGGAGTGGTAGTAGTAGTAGTAGTAGTAGTAGTAGTAGTAGTAGTAGTAGTAGTAGGAGTGCTAGTAATAGTAGTAGTGGTAGTAGTAGTCAGAGGTGGAGTAGGAGGGGGACAAGAATGAGGTATGGTAGGGAATTTAGTAGTCGAGGTAGTAGTAGTAGTAGTAGTAGTAGTAGTAGTAGTAGTAGTAGTAGTAATAGTAGTAATATCAACAGCGGGAAGTGGCAAAAATGTGATCGTATTCATCATCATCATCATCATCATCATCATCATTAATGCTGCTTTTGAATCGGTGCCAATACTCCGGGCGATTCCATCAACCATTTAGTGCCACCATCATCACCATTAGCAGCCTTATCTCTCATTAGCCGCTGCGTATCTCCTCCATCTTGACTCCTTCCTCTATTACCACCATCACCACCACCATCACCACCACCCCGAGACACCACCATCACCACCACCCCGAGACACCACCATCATCACCACCACCCCGAGCCACCACCATCACCACCATCACCACCCCGAGCCACCACCATCACCACCACCACCATCACCACCACTCCCTCCCTGCTAGCTGAGAACAATGGAACTGTAGGAATGGTGTTGTTCTTAGTAGTAACAATGATGGTGTGTGATGGTGTTATTTATAGTAGTAATAGTGATGGTGTAGTGATGGTGTTATAGCAGTGATATCATGATGAGGGTTTAAATTTTTTTATTTTTTTTATTATATTTTTATTTTTTTTTAGAAGTGTTAGTGGAATTGTGTGGTTTTAGTAATGGTTGTAATGTTATAATGAAGTTTTTTATATACTGATTAACCTCTTGAGGCCCAGAACGTAATTTCCATTGTAATTTGGGTACCATTAGACGATTTTTTGTGAATATAAGCATTATTTTATAGATATGACCTGTTTAGTATCCTTGTCCACAAGCTAATTTGGTATATTAAGTCACTTCTCGTAATTTTATGGTTAACAACAGACAATTATTTATAGCAAATGAAAGATCTGGGCGTGAAGGGGTTAATTTGTGGTGGTAGGTAATAGTGTTGACTTGGTGTTAGGAAGGGATTGAATGCCTTATAGTTCTAGTTGTAGCAGTAGATGGTGTATACAGATGTTTGGGTGATATACTTAACTATGGTGGTGTTATGAGTAGCTTCCAGTCTCCTTCCACATTAAGTAGAGAGATAAAGGAGAGATGAGAGAGATATAGAGAGATAAGAAAGTGAGAAAGAGGAGATAAGGAAGGAAAGAAATCAAGAAAGGAGGAGAGGATGAAAGGAAGGAGAGGTGCAAAATCGATATCAATCATTTCTTCATCTGCTTTGAAATTCTTTGTTCTGGAGAGAGAGAGAACGAGAGAGAGAGAGAGAGAGAGAGAGAGGAGAGAGAGAGAGAGAGAGAGAGAGAGAGAGAGAGAGAGAGAGAGAGAAGAGAGAGAGAGAGAGAGTATAAGAGAAGAGAGAGAGAGAGAGTATAAGAGAAAGAGAGAGAGAGTATAAGAGAGAGAGAGAGAGGTATAAAAGATCAGGTGTTGGTGGAGAGAGAGGAGAGAGAGAGAGAGAGAGAGAGAGAGAGAGAGAGATGGAGAGAGAGAGAGAGAGAGAGAGGAGTATAAGAGAGAGAGAGAGGAGAGAGAAAGAGAGAGAGATAAGAGAGAGAGAGAATAAGATGAGAGAGAGAGAGAGAGAGAGAAGAGAGAGAGAGAGCGAGAGATGGGGAGAGAGCGAGAGAGAGAGAGAGAGAGAGAGAGAGAGAGAGAGAGAGAGAGAGATCAGGTGTTGGTGTAGCAAAAGAAGCAACATTATTAAGAGACGGAAAAGCGAAGGGAAGTAATGAAATGTAAACAGACGCTAAAGAAGGAAGGGAAAGTTTTTAAAAAGGTGGGAAGGGAAGGAATTAGAATGTAAGGAAGAAGAATAGAGACAGGAGTAATTAAGGAGATGGGGAAGATAAATTAATGAGAGAGAGAGAGAGAGAGAGAGAGAGAGAGAGAGAGAGAGAGAGAGAGAGAGAGAGAGAGAGAGAGAGAGAGAGAGAGAGAGAGAGAGGAAGGGAAGATCCGGTACAAATGGAACAAAAAGGAAGATTTATCACAGAATGGCAACTTTCCAATACCATTCTTTCGGTCTTTTGTTATATTCGGGTCCTGATGTTGATGTTGATGATGTTTTCTGATGTCTCGTTGATGTGCTGAGGATGTTCTGATGTTACCGTCTCATGTCTCTGTTGATACCTATGTAATATTTTTTGTTTACATCACAAAGGACTGGCCAAGGGCAAAAAAGAAGTAACTAAAAGCAATTAACATACTATGCCGTCTTTTCATGTCTGCTTCTACACTGCAATGTCTATCGTTTCGTCAGTACGCAAGGCAATGTTTTCTATTCATGTCTAGTCTTGTCTCTGTCTCTCTTCGGTACATCTTTTCGTCTTCCTTCTTTGTCCCCCTTTCTCCTCTCTTCCTTTTTCCTTCCTTCCTTTTATCTTATCCTTCCTTCCTTTCCTTCCTTCCCTTCCTTTCATGCATCTGCTACACTTTTGACCGCTGTTATCTGTTTTTTTTAAAGTGTTTTTGCTCCTATGTCGCTTATGAATCCGGTCTGCTTGCTGGTGTTCACGCTACCACCACCGCTACACCACTAACACCACACCACCACTAACATCACCACACCCACCACCACACCACCACCACAACACCATCACTACAACACTACACCCCAACACCACTATACCACAACGACACCACAACACCACTACACCACCACACCAATACACCACCACACCACCTCAACACCACACAACACCACCACACCACCACACCACCACCACCACACCACCACCACCACACTGCTGGCGGGATAACGCGGTGGCTCCTGCTTACATTTCCATCGCTTAATGGACGTGGCATAATGTGGCCTTTGAGTGTGGCAGATCACCCCCTTTCCCCTCGCCCCCACCTCATCCCCACCCCCTACCTTTTCCCTTCCCCTCACCACCCTCATCCCCTTCTCATCTCTCACCACCCCCTCACCCACTCCCCTCATCCCCTCTCCCCTCCCTTCCCCTACCTTCCCCTCCCTTTCCCCTTCCCCACCTCATCTCCGTCTCCTGCTTTATGCTCGTTTCTCAGTTCTCCCTCTCTCTCCCTCTCTCTTCTTCCTTCCATCCCTCCTTTCCTCACCCATCCTTCATCCTCCTCCCCCATTTCCTCCCTTCCTCACCCATCCTTCCTCCTTTTCTCCCTCCATCCCTCCTTTCCTCACCCATCCTTCCTCCTTCTCTCCCTCTCATCTCTCCCATTTCCTCTTCATCACTTAACTTTCTTCTCTTTCCTAGGTTGTATTTCTTCCTATGCTTGATTCCTCCTTCCCCTCCCCCTCCTTTTTTTTGCCTCCTTTCCTCCTGATGCTCCCCCACCCCTCATGTAGCATAATCTCGCCCCCTCCCCTCTCCCCCCCCCCACTGCATTTGGTCATAAATAAAGGCAACGTTATGATACACAGGCGAGAATAATGCCCCCTCTCTCTCTCTTCTCTCTCTCTCTCTCTCTCTCTCCTCTCTCATCTCTCTCTCTCTCTCTCTCTCTCTCTCTACTCTCTCTCTCTCTCTCTCATATTTATCGTGTAGTTTCTCTTTTCTTGCTATTTCTTTGTTATTTCGTTTGTTATACTGCAACTTCTCCTTGTCTCTTCCCATATTTATTCTCCTCCTCCTCCTCCTCCTCCCCTCTCCTCCTCCTCCTCCTCCTTCCTCCTCCTCCTCCTCCTCCTCCTCCCCCTCCCTCCCCCCCTCCTCCTCCTCCCTCCTCCTCCCCCTCCTCCCCTCTCCTCCTCCTCTTCCCTTCCTCCTCCTCCTCCTCCTCCACCTTCTTTAACTTATACTTTGTTTTTATTTCTACTTCTCTCTTCCTTCTCTGTTGCTTTCTTGATCATCTGAATATTGAAGAGTCTCACCTGGAGTGTGTGTGTATGTTGTGTGTGTGTGTGTGTGTGTGTGTGTGTGTGTGTGTGTGTGTGTGTGTGTGTGTGTGTGTGTGTGTATCCCTTATTGATGTCACAGATAATGCCTCTTCCACTGATATTTTCTTCCGTTATAGCTTTGTCTGTAGATATCTACCTCACAAATTATGTATTACGTCGTCAGAAGTCTCTACACATTTTATACTGTATTTAGATCCTCCTCCTCCTCCTCCTCCTCCTCCTCCTCCTCTCCTCCTCCTTTCCTTCTCCTTCTCCTCCTCCTCCCCCTCCTCCCTCCTCCTTCCTCTCCCCCTCCTCCTCCTCATCCTCCTCCCTCAACTTTACCCGTATCTTCCCCTTACTAGTCCTCCTCCCTCCCTTCGCTCTCTTATATTATGTAAATGTTGGATTCTGGATAATGTGTGAGGTGTCGGGTCTTGGGTGAATCCCGCTCTATATATTATAAAGATAAGAGACCCACCCAGAGAGAGAGAGAGAGAGAGAGGGGGAGAGGAGAGAGAGGAGAGAGAGAGGGGAGAGAGAGAGAGACCCACCCAGAGAGAGAAGAGAAGGTTCGCACGATAAAGTTCACACTCTTGAAGATAAACACAGAGAGAGAGAGAGAGAGGGGAGAGAGAGAAAAGAGAGAGAGAAGAGGGGAGAGAGGGGAGGAGACCCACCCAGAGAGAGAGAGAGCTGGTTCGCACGATAAAGTTCACACTCTTGAAGATACACAGCGAGAGGAGAGAGAGAGAGAGAGAGAGAGAGAAGAGAGAGAAGAGGAGAGGAGGAGAGAGAGAGAGGAGAGAAGAGGAGAGAGACCCACCCAGAGAGAGAGAAAGAGAGCTGGTTCGCACGATAAAGCTCACAGACTCTTGAAGATAACACGCGATGAGAGAGAGAGAGAAAGAGAGAGTGGAGAGAGAGAGAGATGAGACGAGAGAGAGAGAGGAGAGAGAGGAGGACCCCCCAGAGAGAGAGAAGAGAGCGGTCGCACGATGAGCACAGACCGTTGAAGATAATAGATGTGCTTTAAGAATCTCCACATCGGTGTTGTTCGTGTGGATTTAGACGACTTGCTGCGGAGGAGGAGGAGGAGGAGAAGGGGAGAAGAGGAGAGAGAAGGAGGAGGAGGAGGAGAGGGACATGGGAATCGAGGAGTGAAGGAGAGGAATGTAAGAGTGTGAGAGGCATTTATAAAGGAGGAGAAGGAATACGAGGCAACGGAAGGAAAAGACATCTGGGTATTCCAGGGAGGTGTAAGAAACCATGTTAAGAGTGGATGACCCATTTAATAAAGTCGTGGGTGAATATCGTAGCGCATCACGGGGAAAACACAGCCGAGAGTTCCCAAGGGAGGGTATAGGAACCACCTTAACCCTTAGAGACCCAGTGCGTAATTACCATTGTAATTTGGACACCATTAGAGGATTTTAATGACTATAAGCAAATTTATTATAGATATGACCTGCTAATATCTTGATCCATTGCTGATTGGTTATTTATTACTTTTGTAGTTTATGTAATAACAGACGATATCATATAGCAAATGAAAGATTGAGCGCGAGGGTTAATGATAAAAAATACAGAATAATAAAATAATAATAATAATAATAATAAGAATAAGTGATTCATTCACCGAGACATAAGGAAAAACAAACAATAATATACAGCTAATGGAATGACTTAAGTACTAAGCAATAGTAGTGTATGATAGTAGAGTAGTAGTAGTAGTAGTAGTAGTAGTTAGTAGTAGTAGTAGTAGTAGTAGTAGTAGTAGTAGTAAGAGGAAGAGTTTTAGTTGCAGTGGTGGTGGTATAAGTAGTAGTTGTGGTGGTAGTAGTAGTAGTTGTAGTAGTAGACAGTAGTGATAGGAAGAAGAGGCGTTTTAGTTGCAGTGGTGGTAGTATTAGTAGTTGTGGTGTAGTAGTAGTAGTAGTAGAGTAGTAGTAGTAGTAGTTGTAGTAGTAGACAGTAGTGATAGGAAGAAGAGGCGTTTTAGTTGCAGTGGTGGTAGTATTAGTAGTGTGGTAGTAGTAGTAGTAGTAGTAGTAGTAGTAGTAGTAGAGTAGTAGTAAGAGGAAGAATTTTAGTTGGTGGTGGCGGCATTAATAGTAGTTGTGGTAATAATGATATCGATTGAAAGGATAACATTCGCTATAACTACTCCTATTACTAACACCACCACCATCGCCATCACCACCATCACTACCTCTTTTTTAACCCCTCCCCCCCTCCACCACACAATCAGTCAATAAAAAGAGAACGTAGATGAGCCATTGATACATTGCACTGAACCAATCCTACATCATTCATACACACACATTGAACGCAAACATATATACGTTCCCTTCAATACTTCATTCACAAGGGCCAATACACACACACACACACACACACACACACACACACACACACACACACACACACACACACACACACACACACACACACACACACACACACACACACACACACACACACACACACACACACACACACACACACACACACGAGTTCGATTGGCCGACTCTGCTTTGGTATCATAGCAATATATAATCCCAATGACCCACAGGATCAGTAGTAGTAGTAGTAGTAGCAGCAATAGTAGTAGTAGCAGCAGCAGTAGTAGCAGTAGTAGTGGAGTAGTAGTAGTAGTAGTAGTAGTAGTAGTAGTAGTAGTAGTAGTAGTAGTAGTAGTAGTAGTAGTAGTAGTAGTAGTAGTAGTAGTAGTAGTAGTAGTAGTAGTAGTAGTAGTAGTAATAATAGCAGTATTTTTTTGTATAGGTATGGTACACAACACAACACACAAATATATATACTACAGTTCCACGCTAGGCTCGACCCTCACTGCCATCTCTCCCCTCCACCATCAAAGTGTGTGTGTGTGTGTGTGTATGTGTGTGTATGTGTGTGTGTGTGTATGTGTATGTCCCCACTCGTCCTCTCCCATATCAAGTCACCGTGTTGGTTGGCGTGGGAGTTGAGGTGGGGAGGAAATAGTGCCAGGGGAAAAAGTATATATATGTGCGTGAGTGTGGTGTGGGTGTGTATGTAGGGATGTGGAGGGGTTGTAATGCTGGTGGTGGGGTATAGGAGGGGAGGTTGAGTGTTGGGGGTGGTGGTTGGGTTGGGGGGGAAATGGTGGGGGGACGGGACACCTCTCTTAAAAATTGAAGTGTTTTAAATTCGGCGTCCACATTCTGGCTGGCGAATTATTATTTATGGTATTTCTGGCGGGAGGAAGAGAGACACGTGCATATTGATAACACATTGATTCAAGCGACGAGGCTCTGAATTATGCAGCGCGTGGAGAGAGAGAGAGAGAGAGAGAGAGAGAGAGAGAGAGAGAGAGAGAGAGAGAGAGAGAGAGAGAGAGAGAGAGAGGAAAAATAATTACAATTGGATTATTTGACAATTCTCCCCATCTCCCCTTTCTGCTTCTATTAATTATGATAATTATTCCTCCAAATAAATTATTCTAATATACATAGTTATTTTTCACCTCTGTTATCTCACCTCCACCCCCTTCAGCCCTTCCATCTTCCCTCTCATTCCCTTCCCTTCCCTTCCCTTCCCATCCCTTCCTTTCCCCTGTCTCTCCCCTTCCCTTCCCTTCCCTTCCCTTCCCTTCTTTCCCTCTCCTTCCCTGTCCTTCCCTTCCTTTTCCCTGTCTCTCCCCTTCCCTTCCCTTCCCTTCCCTTCCCTTCTCTTCCCTTCCTTTCCCTCTCCTTCCCTGTCCTTCCCTTCCTTTCCCTGTCCTTCCCTTCCCTTTCCCTGTCTCCCCTTCCCTTCCCTTCCCTTCCCTTCCCTCCTTCCTCCTTCTTTTCCTCTCGTCCCTTCCTTCCCTTCCTTCCCTGTCTCCCTTCCTTCACCTTCCTTCCCTTCCTTCCCTTTCTTCCTTATTCCCTTCCTTCCCTTCTTCCCTTCCCTTCCCTTTCTCCTTCCCCTTCCTCTCCCTTCCACTTCCTTTCCCTTCCCTTCCCTTCTCCCTTCCCTTACTTCCCTTCTCTTCCCTTCCCTTCCCTTCCCTTCCCTTCCTTCCCTTCCTTCCCTTCCTTCCTTCTTCCCTTCCCTTCCCTTCCCTCTCTTCCCCTCCCTCATGGAAACGCCAGTGACAAAACTTTTTTCTTTCTTCCTCTCACACTGATCAAAACTGTTCCTTTAAAAGCTTTTCGAATTTGTATCGAGGACATAAAAGTAACTCGGGTTCCCGGAGAGACATTTCTTTTTCCTGATGCATTAGACTGCTACTCCTTGCTGCTAGTACCTCCCTTCCTCTCTCCTCTTTCCTTCCTCTCCTTCTCTTCTCTCTCTCGCTTCTCTTCTTCCTCTCTATCCTCCTCTCATGGGCCCTCTCCTTTCTCTTCTTCCTTCCCTGTCTTCTTCTCTCTCTCTCTCTCTCTCTCTCTCTCTCTCTCCTCTCTCTCCCCTCTCTCTCTCTTCTCTTTTCCCCTCTCTCCCCTCTCTCTCTCTCTCTCCTCTTCTCTCTCTTATTATTATTATTATTACAGGTATTGTTATCTCTTTTCTTACTTAAAATTATTAGGTATGTCAATGTAATCCACTTTAGTCCACGAGAGACAACGAAATTATCATAGCATGAGGTCCATAAAAGAGCTTCGGCTTAATGGACCGTGGCTTATACGACTGTATGATTGATTATGAACACTATTGTATTACACCAAGCCAAATAAACTATCAAGTATCAAGTATCTCTCTCTCTCTCTCTCTCTCTCTCTCTCTCTCTCTCTCTCTCTCTCTCTCTCTCTCTCTCTCTCTCTCTCTCTCTCTCTCTCTCTCTCGGCATACAAAAATTAATGTTGAAGGTCGCCGTACACTCAGACAGTCAGAAACACCGCGTAGAACATTGAAAATCACACACACACAAACATATACCATTCATCAGTAACAAATCCGGCTCAAATGAAACAATATATTACACGCCTCAATATAAACTCATCCTCACATCGCCGCTGACGTACGTAATTGTCAACAAACACTCCAAATTTCGCCGCTGCAGTTCAGTCGAGAGAGACATCTGGAGCAATAAACAGCAAGGCGATGGTTCCAAGTGTCCCTGTTCGTTGTATATCACACGCGCCTCTGCTCCGCCCGGCGACGTTGACTCCCCCGTGAAGCTATGTAAGAGAGTTGTATCCCGCTTTATGTTGGTCGTCTGTCACCCAATTGCTTCTCTGGGCGGGCATGCAGGTTACCCAGGCAAGGCGTGTGTAGGGCGGGAGAGACAGGAGAGACAGAGACAGATCAACAAGCAGCGACGCACGGAGGGAGACAATGAATTAGGTTGTTAGTATAAGTACCTAAAACGAATGAAAATGTTTTAGTATCCCAGTTAGTTAGATGTAGTTAGTTAGTTATGAGTAGTATCCCAGGTGGAATTATCAAGGGAAGAGTTGAAAAGCATGTTAACTTAGGAGACGTAAGTTTGAAGAGGACCTATGAAGCGATACTAAGCGACAAAGGTCACAAGAGGAAGAAGAAGAAGAAGGTGGTGGATGCATGCACACTCCAATTAAATAGTAATAATAATAAAAATTATAATAATGATGAGAATTATAATAATATAGAGCACTGCGAGAGCGTAGACCAATTACGGCGGCTTACCAGCTTCAGGCGTCACTATAAAAATCCAGCCTGCGTCACCAACGGGCG